>KK351540.1:19580-33519 GCA_000671755.1 Glossina brevipalpis
CCACAGTAGTAGATTTACAGATAGGATGAATTAAATCCTTACATGACTTCAATTCCATTCATTCCCATATCAACAGAAGGAATTATAGGAACATACTTTCTAGCAAAATATTTATGTAAAATTGACTACGAAACATTAACCATGGAATTAAGCTTTAACAGCGAAAGTGTTGTGTTACCTATGGAAACTAACAACCCAATGATCACTACAATACCATCCAGAACAGAAATAATATATCCATTACAATTAAAATTGAATATAGATTCTGTAATTTTGAACAAGGTATTATAAAAAGGAATATATTTAGTAAACTCAATCGCCCCGAGCAATGGTATTACTCATATTAAGATACTACACACAACAGCAAAAACAACAACCATAAAAAAGCTAAACAAGCAAACGAATTCTTTAAGCCAATACTGCATACTGCAAATTAATATTAATGGAAATTATGCCGACAAACGACTCCACAAGCATCTACAAACAGTAAATATTAACCAAAAAGACAAACACGCTAAAGAAACACTAACTAACAGTATACGTAAGAAATTTCAATCTCATACCCAACAAATTAATTCTCAGTTAATCAGTGGCGACATAATAAATTCTTCCATAAGCCCCTACAACACGCCGCTAATCATATTACCAAAGAAAAGTTCCGACGATCCAAAGAAATGGAGGCTTGTAGTCGACTTTAGGAAATTAAATGATAAACTTGTAAACGACAATTTTCCATTAACCAGACTGGAGGATGTTCTCGATAAACTAGGTAGAGCTAAATATTGTTCCACACTGGACATGACAAGTTCTTTTCACCAAATAAGATAAGAAGTGATATATTTAGGACATCTCATAACTACAGAACGAATTAGAACTGATCCCTCAAAATTTAAGGCAATTAAAAATTAACCCACACCTAAAAACCTTTATCAAGTACGACGATTTGTAGCACTATGCGATTATTATAGGAGATTCATTATGGTCTTCGCAAAAATTGCAAAATGTCTCAATACATTACTAAAAAGACCTCAACCATTTATAGGGTCAAACGAATGCCAAAACGGTTTCGAAACTCTCAAAGAAAAATTAATAAATCCACCAATTCTTGAATACACAGTCTTCGACAAACCATTCATATTAACTACTGATGCATCGCATTTTGCTCTTGAAGCAATACTTTCCCAAGGAGATATTGGTCACGAGTTACCAATTTCGTACGCAGGTACTACGCTGTGAAAACTTGACATTAATAAGTCTGTAGTAGATAAGGAACTATTGGAAATCCATTGGGGCGTAAAATTCTTCAGACCTTACCTCTTCAGACGGAAATTCACTGTAGTAACTGACCACGGACTTTTAATTTCTCTTTTTACACACAACAACCCATTGTTTAGAATGACCGAAATTAGAATGGACTTATCTGACTTTGACTTCCAAATAATTTATAACAAAGGTTCCTGTAACACAAATGCGGATATATTATCTCACATTAAAATTGATTCTGGCTCACTGAAAAAATTAATACCTAAAACTATAACAGTTGTAGAGAGTACAAAAATCAAAAGAAAGTAATGAAAATATTGATAAAGATAAAAAAAAAATAGCAATTTGACCAATCAAAATCGTATATCCCAACCAAAGCCTGATCAACTTTACATATGGGATGTTAACATGATGTCAACAATTTGCCAAAAATTAAATTTGAATTTATTAAAAGACCAAAAAATAAAAAAAGATTCAAATAAAAGTCGACGAAAAGTATGTTTTAATAAGATGCGCTGATAATCCTCCGAATTTAGATTCGATTATGAAGAAGCTGACATCAAAATTAGAACGAGATAAAATATTTACAGTAGCGCTAAAAAAAGATGTTTTGTGCTCATTGGCAAAAGAATATGACTTTAAAACAAAATTTAATATATTGCAAAAGAAACAAAAATAATAACGGCCAATTATTGAAGACAATCTCCCTCAAAGAATTCTAGATACACCTAAACAAACTGATAGAAAAATTTCATAACAGTCCACATGGAGGACACTTCGGTATTAGAAAAACGCAACTGAAACTACCTTTGGAAAAATATGAATAAGATGATAAAGAGTTTCATAAATAATTGCACATCGTGTATTGTAAACAAGCAACAAGGCACATCAAAGAGAAACAACAAATTACGGACACTTCAAACACAAGATTTGAAATCATAGCAATCGACAATCGTCGGTCCTTTAAAAATATCTAATGGATATCGTTATGTCTTAACAATGCAATGTGAGTTAACAAAACTTGTTATAGCTCATCCTAGAACTCAGCCTATAGCTCAGCCAGAACAATAGCAGAAACAATTGTCGAACAATTTATTCTAAAATTCGTTAATTTCAAAGTTTTAAAACCTGATAGAGGTACTGAATTTACTAACGATCTCTTAAGTAATATATGCAAACTGTTAAAAATTAAAAAAATTTTTTCTACTCCATACCACCATCAAACATTAGGGACTGTAGAACGAAACCATAGAGTACTAAACGAATTTATGCTAGCATTTGCAAAAGATGATAATTGGGAAAAGTGGGTACCGTATTACTGTTTCGCATACAACATTACACCACATACAACAACTAACTACACTCCATACGAGTTGATATTTGGAAAGATACCCTATTTAACGATAACATAGTGACAAATATTAAAAATTATAATTTAGAGGACTATTCAAACGAGTCCGGAGCAAGTGTTTGCTAGTCTTTAAAAAAAGTTAAATAATTAATAGAAACAGAGAAAAATAAAAGAACGTTAGTAACTAATTCTCACCAGACTAATCCATTAAATTTAAGTATTATTAAGGAATGAATTTAGAAAAAAGAACCAAAAACCATATATTAAGAAAGGGAGTAAACTCCACTATTAATATTAATAACACACCAAGGGATTTTCATAACAACCAATTAAAACCGTACAACGTATATAACACCATAAGTTAAATCTAGACATACATAAATACATATTACTTTACAAGCATACGTTATATATTATATTATTATTATTATTTTTTTCTCTATTTGAATAAGGGTGTAATATAACTAACAAACCAATTTTTTTGTACTTCTTTATTGTAGCATTTATTTTAAATTTCTTTTATTAGCGTCAGCATTTATTTTAAGTTTCTTTTTTTTCTTTTACATTAGCGTAAGTATTATTGTAAAAACTATAAAAACCAAGTCCATTCAAATAAAAAGAATCAATTGTTGTCTCGAGAGAAAAAACTCTCCTTCTTGTTATTATTAAATTTATCTTAATCAATCGAGCAATCCGCGAATTCTCGCGAAGTATAATTTGCGCGTTGCGTGAATGGTTGATTAAGAAATCGGATTTCAATAGTAACTATTATAACACTACATAAAATGTAGATACTCTCAAAATTCTTGGTACCAATTCTCTAACAATCACTGGTGGAAGCCACATTGTCCCTAGTTAGAGAATTCGATTTTAAAAAGGGTGAACTTTATACAATACATTGCAAGGAAAAGTCATGCTCCATTGCGTACATTAGCAAAACGCTTGTTCTTAGTAATATCGAGTACGGTCTGGTAATTTATGGCAACAACTGCAAATCTAATTTAAACATCCTAAAACCGACGTTTCTTTAAGCTATTAGAGCTTTTCGGACGAAGTATTATAGCTGAAACCAGTCTCCCAGATAAGGGAAATAGGCGTTATGAGCCGAAAGCTAGGCTCATTCCCAAACTTCTCAATTCCAACAAACCCGTTCTTGGCGAAGACGTTAAAAAATCTATTGCTACTAAGAAAACCAAAAGAACACCATGGGTTTTAAAAGGATACTCTTGTGAGATTTCTCTGTCTAAGTACAAAAAAGAGCTCACCCCTATGCACATCTTCCGGAACCTAGTCGAAGAGAAAATTCGAATACTAGAAGATGACGGTTGGAATCTCCTTTACACTGATGGCTCTAAATCCGTCGATCTTCCACCTGCTTGTGATGGACGCGTCAGGACAAATTCTACTAAATCGCGTACTTCACGAAAGTGCCTCAATACTCACAACTGAAGCCAGAGGTATTCTTCAAGCCGTGAACTTTTCCAATAATAATAAACTTAAAAGTATTATTGTCACCCATAGCCTATCTGTATTAAAAGCCATTGACATATTAAAAAATACCATAGCAACATCTGGAGATTATATTAAAATACTTTGGGTTCCCAGTTACATCGGTTTATCACGAAACGACCAAGCTGGACGAGCAGCGAAATCTGCTGCTTCTGCACCTCGAATTGTGGACGATATCATTGAAGTACACCTAGCCTTTAGCCTATGATGGTAGCGCTCAATTAATTTCTCTAGTCTAAGAATTGATTTCATTAGTCTAGAAAATATAATAACGATAATAATATGAGTTTTCATTTGGTTAGAATTTTTTTTTCTGCGTAAAAATACTCTTACGGATTTTTATATTTATATTGCATAAACAAACATATGTCACGTTCTATAACCTTCGGTTCTCTCATATAGTTAAGTAACCAAACGCGTTGCGTTTGCCGTCCTTTTCTTGACTGTTTGGATTTGCTTATCATTTCTAAAGTTCTTTCACGATTTTAACTCAAAGTGATGAAATTCATAAAAATTGTCAAATTTGCGTTGTACATCTAGGCCTGGGCACGTGGGCACTACGACATTTTTTTTGTTGCGTGCATCACAAATATTTGTTTGTGTTAATTAAAGCAAAACAAACTGATGCTCTTTAAATATTCTCAAAATTATTCTTTTTATTAACCGATTTTTACAGTTTATTTACTCGGCTTCGTTTGTTTAGAATATGCGTAGAAGGATACGATCTGTAAAATATTTCAGTTTTATAGTATTTTCAATGATTTTTTGTTGTAATACAAGACTTAGTTTTTGTTTGACTATAATCTCTGGTAAGAATTTGAAAAGCGATCCAAATAACAGTTCTCACCAATTATTAGCAGAATTCTAAAAAGCCGTAAAGGGTTATCTTTTACGCTCTGAGTTGTAATGTTAAAATAAATTATAGTAATGTTAAAATTCAAATCAAATGAAAGAGAATTCAAGAACAGCGATAATAAGCGAACTAAGATTATTAACGAAACATAGCAATTGCTTGTTTAATGAATTTCTTTTTATTTCTCGTACTGTTTTTGATTTGGTTATTAGTGATTTTGTCAGAATCTTTCAAAAAGCCCGAAAGATTTATGATTTCCATCATAGAAGGAAGTATAGAGAATTATTAAGTATAGCTATTCTTAATAACTAAGTATCTGTCGAGGCCTAGAGCAGCATTAATGACTATCTGAAAGACAGTTGTATAAGAAGCTAAAAGCAATCTTAAGTTTAATTTTTTTTAATATAAATTTAAATTTGGATACATAATTTAATGACTCCGTCTCTCTTGTCGCAAGTCTGTCTATTCGCCAAAATTGAGGAGGAAAATGAGAATGTTGTAGAATTTACAATAAAAAAAAAACAATTTACGTGATTTCGTCTGTTTTAACAAAGTAAAAGAAAATTAAAATATATTAAATAATTAATCATAGTTATGTGTACATGCAGAGAGTGAATTGAGCAAAAATATCGTCTGGCCGTACTAATGTTTGGTATACCTTGGTATACCTCTGTTCATATTTTTCGACCGTAATCTAGTTGTATTTAATTATTTAGGAATTACAAATTCCCAAATTGTAGTCGCTATAAAATGTTGCTCGTGTGTTGAAGCTCGCTATTTTTCAATTTGTTAATTTATACGACTTTAAATTTTTTTATCGTACATTCTTGGACTTAAATTTTAAAAACAATGAAAAACCAAAAAGAATTTATCTCTTATTATCCGTTATAATTAGAGTAAAAGATCTGCTTACTCTTTTCTGTTTCTTTTTTTTATTGACGGAAATATATTTGATTTTTAGAAACCAGGTTTCCTTTTAGCAAATTCGGCGGTCTTTCATATTTATCGTTTCGAATTTCATTCGGATATTGAAATTTGTTATGCACGCTTTTATTCACGTTTATCAAATTTGGACCCATAAAAGGGCACGTATCGCGCGAATACTTTCCAATCGGTAAAGTAGAGCAACGTTAGAAATCCGGCGACAGCAAAACCTATTCCTGATGTAACACTAAAATAAGTAAAAATGTATTTTTCATGTTTATCTACTGGGAAAGTTCCAATATATATAGACGGCATTAATAATATCAATGAAAATTTTCCGTGGCGGTCAAACATATTGTTATTACTATTTTCTTTTTAATGACGATTAATTGAAAAATTCAGAACTTACAAAGAACTGCGTGTTTTTTCCGAAGGGCAGTTTCATTTTTCAATCTATTAACAAAATCTTCAATTGACAACGAACTTAATTATTGATTTAACTTTTCTGATACAAAATCTATAAATTGTGTCAGTAGAATATTTTGTTTCATGTCAAATATTTGAAAACAACACTATCAACACAAATTGTGCTACAAGTAGTTGGACAAGGCCGAGATTTAAATATTCTTCATCTAGTCTCGTAACAAAATATCAAAAATTGTACTTTGTTTCCATATTAAGGCATGCTATTGCATATGGACATAAAGCGTAGATTGTGGCGATCGAAACGTAGTAAAATAATTTAATTTGTAGATTTTATTCTTCAACTATTTCGTCCATAAATTATAGAAAACTAGGCTGTGTTGTCACATGTAGACTCAGTTTTTATGAGGTAGAGTCCAAAAAGTAAACCTACTTGGTTCAAATTTGATGCAGTTCATTTTTAAGTCAAAAGTCATTTTCATGAATAAAATATGAACAATTTGACCTTTTCGGCGCATAAAGGCTTACTTTTCATCGGAACCGGACTTAGTTCCATCACAAAATATTTAAAATTCTATTTATGTACTATAGCTAATTTTTGTATTAAATTACTCTCTATGACCAATTTTGATCATAAACTGTTAAAAATCCAATACTTTTGCTATCCAAAAACTCACTTTTTATTAGGACGTTTACCAAACGCTTTACATTGACCTCTATTTTTCTCAACTTGCTACAGTCGCAAAAATGAATATAGAAAGCTGAAATTTGGCACAAATTATCTTTGATCGATTAAAAACACAAGGTTAAAAGTAAATGTGATCCGTCCACATAAACGTCCACAGGTATTTCGAAAAACATTCCACACGGAGGTTACTCTTTATTAGATATTTACAAGTGATTGACCCTACACATATTACCCTATTTGTGTGGACTAACTCATACGGTGAATTGAATGAATGAAACCCATCAAACCATTTCACATATCAATATCAATATATTCTTTTCATTAATTTGTGAAGAAGTCTTGCTTACTTGAACAAATAGCAGATCATAATAGATGCAATCTCAACGCATTTTCTCATATGTTGCGTATCACTGTACTTGCTACGATTCAATAGATTGCAGAGGTATGAATGTAAAATTGCTTGTGGTTTTTGAAACCCATATTAAAGCCAATGTTTGAAAAATACCCCTAATGAATTGTTTATGGCATGATAACAAAGGCAAGTTAGAAATGGGATTTTCTATATTTTTCTAAATAGTGAGTAAAGCTTTCAACACGATAGACTTAAATGCCCGAAAATGTATTTATTGTATTTGTAATTGATATATGTTTGTAAGAACACCTACGTCTGCGTTTACATCTATAATTTATTATGTACATAATCGTTGATTTCAAACAAATATATGAAAATTATTCTTCTGTTCTAACTGTGGTAGCATTAGAACACATAAATCATTACGTTCGATAACTTACATAAATGTCTATATTAATTCAAATAAATTTACAAAATTCATTTTAAATTCATTTTGGTTTTATTATGTTTTCTGTTGCTTTCGACAATATATGATCTCGTTGAAACATGCTTATCGACTACTTTTTCTGTTAACTATATTTACTACTTAGAGAGAGCAAACCCCGAATGTCTGTCAAATTTTTAAGCCAATATGGCTCACGCATCTTTCGATTTCCGTTAAAGTTGGCATTTGAAATTTATGTTCACATGTTATCTACATTGTTTAGTCTGACATTCACATTAAATGTAAAATTTATTCCTCTCTTTCTATATTTAAGTCACTCTCCATTAAATTTATGATTACATGTTTTATACGTTGTTGAGCTTGAGTTTAAAAACCTATACATAAAATACAATAAAAAAGAATATATAAACATTAACATTAAATGTGTGTGTAAAATATATTCAAGTAAAGATTACTTTTAACAGAAAGGAACAATTTTCTTCAGATGTTAAGGTATATTCTATACGAGTATGTATATAGACAACAGATGTTTCTTTCGAAAATTATTTTGAACTATTATTTTAAATAATAAGAAAATAATTAAAACATTTTCTGTTGAAGAATAAGCTGAAATTAATTAGAAACTTTTGTATGCACAAAAACCAAAATAGGCAAATTGATTAAAATTAACTTAGTTACTATATTGTAACTTCAAAAATATCACAACATGTACGTAATGATTACAACTAGAAATTAGTGTGAGTTTTTGAATTGAGTATATTCATTTGTTGATTCTTTCAAACTGTTGGTGTTGTTTGTTGTTAGAATTTCTAAAGTGGTGGAAATTAAAATAAATGTTTATAATTCTTGGAGAGTTTAGTGCCTAACCTCTTATTTTCCCTGACGAAAATTTTATCTCCTATTTGGTAATCCTTTGGTTCTTTCCTTTTCTGGTTGTGGTATTCCAGATCAGATAATTGTCGCTTTTTCATATCCTCGACCATTCGGATCGTGAGTTTTTCTTTTTCTTCGGGATTGTTGTGTGATTTTCTGCCAAAGAACGCTTTGAGTGGTTTTCTACCTAAGGTTGAGAGAATAGTGTTATTGTATTCGCAGATGGATTTATCCAAGAGTTCCGAGACATATTTTTGTGCTCATTTCGCATTAATACATCTCATTATTTCGAAAAGCGTAGAATGAAATCTTTCGATCTGTCCATTAACCGAAATGGCGTATGATGGGATTCGGAATACTTTTACGTTGAATTGGTTCTCCAACATCAACGTTATTGCCTTGGAATTAGAGGATCTTCCGTTGTCCATCATAATTATTTCGGGCATTCCAAAATTCAACCATATTTCCCTTAGCGGTATTTTGATATCCTCTATGGCTCTGGATTTCAATATTTTCGCCTGAGCATATTTGGTTAGCTTATCTATTGCTGTTGAAATGGAGTTTCTTTTCTTATGTAAATGTCTATGTGTACTATTTATCCTGGATATTGCGGAATGGGCGTTTTTTGTAGGGTGATATTATTGTGGTGTTGGTCATACTTGGTTTCTTTACAGAACTTGAGCAATCTGGTTCTCGCTTTTATTTTCGGACTTATTTGTTGGAAATAGCAGTATTCTAGAAGTTGTGCGTTGTTCTCACCGGCGTTTCTATGGGCTCTGTTGTGCTCGTTTATAATTTCTATTTCTTGGTCGGATTCATTACTGATATCGGCTACCATGCTTCTTGTGCAAAGGACTTTGGATTTATGAAAGGCAGTGGCGTATGCTTCCTGTGCTTTCCCTAATATCTCGTCACTTGTTTTTATACAATTTGTAACTGAGCGATTCAGGTATTTTTTAAAGATTTCGTGCAATTTTTCTATGGTTAAATCTGGTTCAAGAATGATATGCCTGTGATATGTTGGGAATGTGATCCGAAACTCATACGATTGGGTTTCATTTGGTTCTATTATTAATTGGTTTTTGAACGCATTTATCGGAGCGTTTTTGTGTTGGATAAGGTTCCGAGGTGAGCTCTGATTACTATGTTGTGTGGCATCTGTCCATTGTATTTCGCATATTTCCTGCGGTGATCTGGATAGCGCGTCTGCTACGGCGTTGGTTCTGCCAGGCTTGTATAACAATTCATAGTTATACTCCTCCAGTATTGCTTTCCGCCGTCTGATTTTGCTGTTGGAATTTCCACTACTCAATGCCTGTGTTAGCGGTTGGTGATCCGTAAAAATTTTTATGGTTGCTGCTCCGTATAGGTAGTTTCTCAAACATTTCAAGGCCCAAACAATTGCTAGCATATCTTTCTCATTTGTAGTGTTCTTCGGTTTTATTCAAAGTCCTGGGTCTACCATCTTGTTCTAGTACAGCTCCTATCGCATAATTTGACGCATCGGTTGTAAGTCGAAACTCCTTTTTAAAATCGTGGTATGATAGTGTTCACATCCTGGGATATCAATGTTTTCTTTATCTTGTTAAACGCTTCCAGAGCGTTGTCGTCTAGATTAGCGGATATTTTGTTTGAAAGAGCTTTGGAAATCGGTACCTCTTCCACTCTCAAAAGCTCTGTTAAAGATTTTGCAATTTGACGTACTCCTTTATGAAGCGACGATAGAAACCGGCCATACCAAGAAAAGACCTTAAGTCTTTTATTGTTTTCGGGACTGGAAACTTGTTTATCGCTTCTGCATTTTTAGGGTTGAACCGTACGCCTTCTTTGGATATTAGGAAAGCTAGGAATTCAACTTCCGTTTTTAAGAATTCGCATTTGTCGAGCTGGACCTTCATGTTTGCTAACTCCAGCGTATGGAATATCTTTTTGATATTTTCCAAATGCGTTTCTTCGTCCTTACCAAATATGATTATATCATCAATATAGATATAGCAGATTTCTCCTATATATTCGCGTAGGATGTCGTCGAGAGCCCTTTGAAATATCGCAGGGGTATTCTTCAGTCCGAATGGAAGTCGCGTAAACTCGTATTTCCCATTATTGATTGAAAATGAGGTTTTTTCTATGTCTTTTTCCCTCAGTGGAATTTGGTGAAATCCGCTTTTTAAGTCCAAAACTGCGAAATATTTGTTTTCTCCTAGTTGTAAAAGGACTTCGTTTATCTCCGGAATGGGTTATCGGTCAGCGATTGTGACTGCATTTAATTTCCTATAGTCTATAACCATGCGATATTTCTTTTTACCCGAAGCGTCCATTTTCTTTGGTACTACCCATACAGGCGAATTGTAAGGTGATTTGAAGGATCTTATGATACTTTGGTCTAATAATTCTTTTACCTGTGATAGATGCATAGGGTACGAGTTGCATCTCGAATATACAGTGCTGTTTCGTCTTTTACCGACGTCGTGAATGTAAGGCTTGGGGTATGCTGCTATTAAATTTTTGACTTTAGTCTCCTGTTCACCTGTCAAGTGATTGGTTCTTATTTGTATGTTGTTAACCGATTACGAGAGTGGTTGCTTTAATCGGATTTTGGTATTACCCTTTACAACCATGAAGCTTTCTACTGTGTGGATAACCGCCATTAGTTCCTTGAGGCTGTCATTACCTAATATCGCGTGAAATGATTCTAATGTTGGTAGTAAGAAAAGTTTTAAGTTTGACCCAAAGAAATTAATAAAGTATGTTGAGTTACCATAGTCTTGCTCCCGACAGCTCTAGCAAAAAATTTGTTTTGATTCGGGATGGGAGATTTTACAAGGGAGCTTTGTACATAGTTTTTATTTGATCACGTATCGATAAGTATTTTAAGAATTTTTACGCAACCCATTTTGGCCTCGAGATATGGCAAAGACGAGTTCATTATTCTAAAAAATTTACATCGACAAAGTCTGCTGTCTCATCAAAAGTTTCCTCATCGTAGTGCCTATTTTGGTTATCAACATATTCCTGAAAGCTTGGAAGATTTTCGTTGGCTTCATAATCCATCATCTGTGAATGATATTTGTCCTCGTGACCTTTTGACTCTTGGTCATTGATGCTTATGTGAAAATTCTGTTAATGTTTCGGTTATTGGTATGTTTGTTCTAGATTAATACCAGGTAGTGGTCTATTTATATAGTTGATTGCTCGTGTTTTCATTGAGCTGTCCACTTCCATGGGTACAGGTTTTGGCTGAGGTTTGGAGAGAATGGTCTCGGTGGTGGATTGTTTGGTATGTAGGTTCCTTGCTTGCTTCCGTTCCAATTTTGCTGCCTTTGATCTGCAAATTTCCTAAATTGGAAAGATGATTGTTGAGATCTATAAGCGTTTTCAGGTCTGAAATACTGAGGAGGGTACTGATGGATGTGTGGATTTTGAGCGACAGGCATCGTCGTTGGACGAAATTGCGGTTGTCGTTGGATTGCTTGTGATCTAGGGTTACGATTTTTAGGAGGAAATTGTGGGTTTCCGGAAGTCTTTGTGCACGCGTAATTTGTCCTGAAATTTTGATTTTGGAGCTTGAAACACAGATGTAACGCTTGAGGAAAATTGGTCGGTTCGCAAATGCACAGAAGTTTCGAAAGGTCGCCTCTCAATCCTCTACTGAATATGTCCAATGCTCTGTCCCTGTATGTTTGGATCAGTGTGCCCATAACTTCTCTTCCTATAGTCATACAGGAGATCTTGTTGATGATCAAGGATAGATGAGAGCACACTTCCTGCTAGAAGTCCTGCACTTGAGAATTCCCTTGGATAAGCATGGTACTCAAGGGTACCTAAATCTCTTTTGTCCGCACAATGTAATGTCAGACAGCATGATATAGCCTCCCAGTTTAGAGGTGTATTATATGACCCAAGAGCTGAGTCAAATGCTCCTGTGATTTTGTTCCTTATCACATTCAGGATTCCAAAGTATTTTGGCGTTCCCTTTTGATGCTCGTAGAAGCGGCTCTACCCTTTTCCTCCATGAGCTAAATTCTGAGGCATTTTCAGAGAATTCTCTTAAGCAACGAACTACGTCAGGGACTTTATCTAAATCATTGAGAATACTCCTGTGCTATTCTTCTATTTCTTGATTTCCTGTCGTTACGTCCGCGTTTGGGTTCAGTATCTTTTCTACCATAGTTTTACACTGTACATACATAGGCGAGTAACTACTGCCTCTAGTTGAGGAATTTGCTGCAATTGATTCGAGAAGGTGGAGTGGTTTAGCATTGACTGGGTTAGGCATTTTTATTTCTCTTTTTTTCTTGAAATATTATATTATTATTTAAAACATTAAATATTAAATATTTATAAAAATATTAATAGTAACTTTTACTTTTGCTTTTTCTGCTTTTTTTTGTATGGCAAATAAAAATTGTTTTGATTCTTATTGCTTAATAAATTAAAACAATAAAAAAAATTTTCCTTATAGTTCTTTATTAAAACTTTTTGTCTTTTTCTTTTATATGCAATTTTTTTATTTTGACTCTCTTCTTAAATTTTTGATTTAAAAATATCTGGCTTAATTTTCTTTATTTTCTTTTCGTGGATTTTTAAAATTTTTTACTAACGTTATGATAATAACTATTCTAAATAATTTTCCCATTGGAACTTGTGTTGATTTCTCTCGGCCAACTGCTGCGTTTACTTACGGTGGCTGCTCCTTGGGCTGATGCTCCTTTTGAGTTGATGTCCAATAACCTTGTCGTTTTTTTACGCTGCCAAAGTGATCCGGTTTGCACGAATAGAAATCAAACAAATTAATTTTTATTTTTTTTTTTGTCTTTTAAAGTTCTTTTTCACTTAAGGTTTTGTTATTTTTCTTTTTATTTTTGTTATTTAAACTTCCTCTTGTTTTATCACTACCGGGGTCCAATGCTATATGGATCTTTACTTTTTTTTTTCAGTCAACTAAATTAATTTTTACTATTTTTTTATGTAGTTTAAAGTTCTTTTTCTTTAATAACTTAAGGCTGTGAAATTACTTCCGTATTTTAAATTTATACAAGTTTTCCCGTCACAATTATTTCTCTTATTATTTAATGTTAATATAGTTTTAGGGTTTTTTTTCTCCTTCATTTGTAACAAAGAGTTCTTGTAAATTTCCTATGAATCCTTTTATCATATTTCATTCCTTTAAATATTATAATAATCTGAAGGATTTTCCTTTTATTTTGGCCGATCTTTCTTTAGGGGGTTTTTTTTATATAAAAAAAAAAATTCGAATT
>JFJS01015014.1:0-30819 GCA_000671755.1 Glossina brevipalpis
GTGTGTGTGTGTGTTTCTTGAGGCGCTATACTTGCCAAAAAGCTGCATTAATGTAAAGGTATTTTTTTTTTTTTCGATTATGGTACACATTTTTGTATATTACCTGTTATATATGTGTCCGTTTGTGTTTTGAATATAAGACATGTTTTTTTCGTTATTGCAAATATATTACGTATGAAAGAAACTTCTTTGTCACTCCCAATTTTTTCTTTGGCACATGCATCTTCAAATGTAGAAAAATGTCGTTTTACTTTTGGGTATTTTCCTGATCGATTGACTTAAAATATTTAAAACAATCTCGGTTCTTTAGTACTTATTTCACACAGACCTTAGCTGCTCTTTAATCGTATACTAGCTGACAATTCCGGATTAAAAATCCGACTCCAGAAATTATTGTTCTATTTTCTTTTTTCCTATTCTATCTTTCTTCCACGACGGCAACTCTACAAAACCTGCTTTATGCTGTATAGTGTGGCTACCTACCACGAGATGGCGCGCAATAGATGATCATCCAGACAATATGCATTGAAGTTTTTGTAATTGTACCTGCTTTTTGTTTATAAGTAATCAATAAAAAAATCCAATTTTTTGAAAACAGAGATTGTCTGAGTTTACATTGTAGTGCAGGAGAACCTTTTAACGATTTGAGCTAAATTAGATCAAAACATATTAAGAATGAATTCAGTGATTGGAATACGAAATGAAATTACTAAACGTCATAATTCCAAATTAAGTTGTAATCCACCATGGTTCTTGAGCCAAATGCGAAGACGATAATGCAGCGTTTAACTGCTCATAAAAAAAAAGTAATAAAAAACAAAAAAATGTCCGTAGTAAACAAAGGAAAAAACGCAAAAAAATCATACATGGATCATATACAAAATGAAAATTAAGTTGTATAGATAATCAGAAGCTTAAATGCTTGATCCTTAAGCTGTTAACTCTAAATTTCGTACTTTTCAATTTTTCCTCAAATTTCAGTATTCACCATACATCGATATATGTGCGTAGATCAAAACTGATAATTGTTCGAAATTTAAATACTCTCTATGTATTGTGATGAAAACTGTATTGACTTTTTATACGTTAGTATACCTAAAATAGCAGCTCTGCTATTAAAACAATCGTATTTTAAGAGAATGCTTACAAAAAAAGATAAAGCAGTTTGCAATGTCTTTGATATCAGAAAAAGGGGTTTAACTCAAAGCTGCATTATATTCATTGCAGTACAAATTCAAATTTTGTATTGCGCAGAATAACTGTTAAATATGAAATTTTAAAATGTTTTGTTTTTCTTTTTTGATTTGAAGTTTTATTATAAACTTCACTAGTGAAGTAATTTTATAAAAATTATTTAGAATTTAATAATTTAAAAGTAACCATTTCTTGTATGGTGCATTTCCCCAATGTTCAGAAATCTCCGATGTCATTTGTAGTCTTCAAATTTTCATTTATTTATGTATTCACCTGTTTTAAGGAAACTTTAAATAACACAATAACGAAACTTTAAATATATTTTTGCTTTATTTTTGCCAACTCAGCTGCCCTGATGGTTTGCAAACATATACATAAATGGCACGTGTTTATACTTCCTGCCAGTAGCGTTTAAAGTTTATTATTAGTTTTAACTTGTTTACTTTTTACTGACCTTTTAGCTACAAGCGTTGATTTTTGGTATCAACATCAACAGAGGGTTAACAGTTGGAAGATGAATGAAAGAACAAAAAAATATACAACTAAAAGAGCAACGTTGAAAGTAGTTTCTTCTGTAACACCTTTGAAGAATAACATAAGCGTACTTATCCAGATGTTCGGAAGTTCATTGTGTAGGTAGGAAAAGAAATCCTTTAAACGCATGTCATCCATTCCGAATGAAACACCTGTGTTGCTTCGAATGTTTAAATGCTTTAGTATTTACTCTTACGAACTCCACGCCTGTGAATAGATTCACTTGTTTAAAAATTCTGAACCATATTTTTTCTTTGTTTTTTCTCTTTTCCTTTGTTTCTTCCTTTGTGCATATGTAGCTCATAAAAATATCTTGTTTCATAATATATAAACGCGTAAGAGAGTTGTGCGTATATTACAAGGATATTACAAAAAGCAAAAAACCGAACATATTTTTAAAAGCGGATATTTATAAATAAGTTTTTTATTCAACTGAAGCCTAAAATATATTATTACAGCTTTAAAATTAAGTACACAGTTTAAAACGTTAGCACGCGTGGTGCAGCTCGTCTTTCAATAAACAAGAAAAAAAAATTAAAGCTACCTTAAATAAAAACTATTCAACATACTGTGTTGCCAGTAAATAAATTTCGTAACTTTGAGAAAGTTGTATGGAAAGTTTATCTTGAGTTAAAATCAATAGCTTTTTTTTGTTAATTATCAGTGTCTGCCTTACGTGAGATTTAAAAGAATAGATCAATTTAACTAAATTCTTATCCCTATTACAAGGTGGATGTGATACTTTAATAAGCTGATAGTCCTGTTAGGATCGTAATGCCTGCAGATTCTTGTGAAATTCCGTGGAGTTACGAAGTTTGCTTAAGACATTAGCTATCTCTGTGATGATTCCCTTTATGCTATACATTCAAAAACAATAAAGTGTTACCTTGTTATATACTTTTTTTAAATTCTACGCTAATGGAAGTGATGTCCATGCGTATGTCAAAGAAAAGATTGAAACTAAAAATAATTTACTTATAAACTTCTCTGGATTCTTATATTTCTCTGGATTCTTCTATGATTTCGTTCAATACCAACTTACACTAGCAATTAATCCATTTTATTAGTTATCTGTTTGTTGAATGTTTTCTTTGGATCATTGAACGCCGTAAAGCTAATGACCAATAAAGTCATTTTTTTTCTTTCCTTCTTTTTATATCCTACCTCCCCTTGTGGTGGAGAGTATATTAAGTTTGTAAGCGTAATAGCCAGAAGAACTGATGATTTTTATATTCTATGGCATAAATTGGTCCACAATAGTAACTTGATATAGAGATTAAGTGTTTCAAATTTGAGATTTGATCTATTTTTTAGGCGCAGTACCCCACATGAAGGTTCGCCTGAAAAGTAAACATTTATTTGGAAACTTTTTATTACTTTTAGTACTTGATGACGAAATTAGATGAATAATAATAAGATCTTTGGCCAGAAAATTAATTTTGCTAAATTTAGATCACATCAGTTCAGTTCAAATATAAAAACATGGAAAAGAGTTTTAATTTTTGTTATTTTATCACGGAAATACATGAGCGTTATTAGGTCAGTATGTTATAGTAGCGAACATTATTTAATAATTGGCCTTGCTCGATTATAATGTTTTGACTTATTTTTTTTTTAATTTGAATTCATTTTTAACAATTGTAACTGGATTATAACGGAAGCACATTGTTGTCCTTTTATAGAAGTTAAGTGTTTTTAATTTGTGCTGTTGTTTGCGTTGTTACTGTAGCACGACAATATGTGTTTATATTATTTTATGTACTTATGTATTTATTAAGGAATTTTTTCAATAAATTATGTACCCGCTATATGTAAATAAAATATCGTTTGCACTTTCGTGTAAATTTCGCAATCATTTAATTGCTTTACTATAAATCTCTTGTTAATGATATTTAATTTATGTTATTTACTAGGAATTGGTTTTTTGAAGTTTTTCAGGAAATTTTAAAAAAATTTGCAGAATATGTGTATGAGATAAGTATAGCAAGGAAACAAAAAGTCAATCACCCGAAATGTATGAGTAATTCCTTACTGATCCTTTTTTATGAAAAAAAAGGATTAATTTGAAGAAAATCTTTAAAAATATATTATTCAAGGTCTATAGTCCATCGTTAGCGACACACTTTTGCCGAGTTTGCTGTAGAAAATTAATTCCATGTTATAGGGACATTTGGTTCTTTAAGGATATTTAGAAAAAAACCAATTTTATGAGAACAGAAGTTTTGTGTAAACTGATAATAAATACTGATTGAAATCAGTATTGATCAGAAAGAAAGTCAAGTGAACGTGAAGTGGGGTAAATGTTGGGCAAATTTTTCTTTATAGCCCCAAACATGTTCCTGACTAAAAATCCCGATAGCATGACTTCAGGAATACTACGCCTGATTTTTTTTTTTTTTTTGATTTAAGTTGCAACATTTGCTTTGCGTAACGTTGTTTAGTAGTTTTAATTAGTTTGAACATTTCATAATACATTACATAGAGTTGCTTCAGTATTGTTCATCGTTGTCGATGTTAACGAATTTAATGGCCTAAATCGTGATCTACTCCAAGCCCATTTTTCATGCCTCGTCACTATTCAGTGGCACTTCCCCTAGAATGGGCGGTATGTGTTAAACTTTTTAACACCAAACTTGACTTATTCGAATCTCCTTAAAAATACATTAGCGAGATAGCTTTAGGGACAACCATTGCGTGAAAAAATCGGAAAAATAATTGCTCATAATAAGGAAAGTGATAAAAAAACTTTATTTTATACCATTGTCTAGATTCTTTCGGCTTATTAGTAGGTTTTGCCCACACCTGTGTTCAACATATGAAATGTCTTACGTTACGTGACAATTAATGCACACAATTGTGCCGCATTTTGATTTTTGCATGATAGAAACCGTAGATTTAAGTCTTCATTTTGATATTATCTCTACCAACGCTGATGAAGTTAACTTTTTACGTAATGTAACCTTAATGTTGGCTGATTAAAGCTAATATTACGAAACATTGACGTTGTAATAAATAAGCTCGTTTATCGCCGCGAATTTATGCATATTTGCTATGAAGCTATTTATATACGCAATATAGAAATTGGTATCTTGATAAGGTAAACCCTAGCAAACCCTGAACAAGATTTAAGATTGATGGACGGAAGCTCCCATGTTTTGAACACTTCCTTTACTGTCATTGATTGAAGGCGCATGCGTCAAATTTCTACTTTTTAATTGAATCGTTTTCACCGAGATGGTTCCAGCGGCGAAAGACAAGCAAATATGATTAGGTCGACTCAACTCAACTTCTATTTCACAGATTTCTTATGAAAAAAATTTATCTTTTACTACCTAAAGTGTGTACGTATGTTTTTCGCGAGATCAACTTTTGGCTCTGACGACAACAAATGCTAGTACTAGAGCTTTTTAATTTTAACAAAGCGTCTTTCTTTATTGTTTTCTTACTTCCCCGTTTACATTTCTCGTCTTTCTCTAAATTTTACTTGTGAATTTGAATTAAAGCCATCCCTTTTGCGATCGAATGACGAATCTCGTACTGATCAAGAACATGGTTGTGTAGAGCAGTATATATAGATAAACAGCTCATGATATCTTCAGTGCTAAGTTTCGAATTTTATAAAAAAAAAAATCATGTTGAATTTTATATATTATTTTGAACATGAATGTATTGATATGCATTATTTGTTACTATTTGAATAGAAAAATGAATAAATAGATCGGAAATTTTTAGAGATCTCATTTAAATTTATCTCTATAAATAAACTTCACTTAGAGGCGGTGAGAATTGTCATAATATGTTTACAGCTTTTCCTTCTTATTCTTTTCTATTGAATATTTAAATGTATGTCTGAGATGTTTTTAATAAAAAACTTCACAAGTCTTAAAACAATTTTTTTTTTTTTTTTTTACTAAAACACAAACTGTAAGTGAAGAAAGAATTTACATAACTTTAAATATCGCTGTGCGAATAATTCTGCTACTTCCGCTGTTAAACAAAAATATCACTTGTAAACACATGTATATCCAAGTATTTGCATATATTATTGTGAGCTACTGATTCATATTTACATACGCAATACCATACCTATATCCGTAGACATTTCATTTCCAGAAATTGTGGCTTAATTTGTTTTGTGTTTTCATGTGATTTCAGCGGAAATTATATAGAATTTCTTAACTCTACGGGTGTGTTACTTGCAAACATTCCTGATAGGCACTCCATTACAAAGGAAAGCCAATTTTAAATGTATATAGAAATTATTCAAAGAAATGTAATAAAATTCTATATTAAAATTAAGCACAGAAAGATTCGCGAATATGTCAGGACTATACTATACTATATAATACGATTAAGTTTGCACTTAATCATTGAAGCAAACGAAACAAGTAAGAGAGCTTCAGCAGTCACAATGTGAATCTTAATTTTTAATCACCTGAGAGAGATACAGAAAAATCGCATCGTTTTTATGATTCGTGGAAATTATATCAAATTTCATATCAAACTTTGCTGTAGAAATGTGAAGAAAGATCAGTAGTATCTGGACTTGGGAAAGTTTTGCTCGATGGCTTTTGATATTAATGATATTGTTACTGCCATAAAACATTATTCAGTCGGATATCCTTAACTTCTATCCTTAAGTAACACAATCAATACGAAAACAGATATATATACGGTGAGCATTCCACACATGACTTATTACATGCTGAAGTTACTTTATGGTGCATATTTTTGTTTAAGCAGATATTTTTTTTTACATATATATATTTTTCGGTCATTGAGCCAATATCGTTGTGGTAGTATGCACCAATTTAGATATTAAGCCTTACAAAGTAACCAATAAAAAAGGTTCATAGGGAACACTTATCATATTACCTACAAATAAAACAAATCTCACCGCCCCTTAGGCGTGTAGTGGTAAATCCATGTTTTATTTATAATCACAAAATGAGCTACGAAATCATTTGAAGTATCCTTGAAGTGGCCCATTTTTGCCTCTGCGGTACCCAAATAATTTTTCGCAACGCAATTCACTGTCACTGTCCACGATATTTTGAGATGTGTGGAGACATCCCTCGTTGGTGAAATTCTAATTCGGTCACACTCTGCTTTCACTTTTTATTTATTTAGAATTTTGTTTTTTTAATCAATAAGTAATTGAAAGAGTGCTTTAAAATTTCATACATATTTTACGATTAGCTAACGTCAACTTTGCATGTGTGTATGTGTAAAAGTAAATCGAAAATGTGTCTCCAGACTTTAGTACCTGCTGCTCTATAATTGTAGAAGCGATCAAAGTATGGGCATTCACATGGAAATGGCAAAGTGGTCATAAGAACTTACGCTCATTACTTTAATGCATAAGCAATTGTACCTTTTATGAGCACCAATGAAATGAGAATATATGAGAGAATGATTAGAAACTGCAATAGCACATCTGTCGTTCAGGATTTCTCCATCTGCAACGTGCTGGATAATGTTGAAGGAACATTCTAATCTATTGTGAATGTGCAAAGTTAAAAATATTTCTTATAATTTACTTTTATATATTCTAAGACTTCACAAATATGCGGTTAAACAAAATAGATCTTAGGGCTCGTATAGTTTAAACTTGGGTGTTAAGTGTTTAATATTCACTTTAAGGTGAATCACACATTTTCTGTTATTTCTTTTTAGGTTTATTTCTTTTTTAGAATTACGTTTTATTTTCATGCTCTACCGTTTGGTGTCTTCGTAATCATTTTTTTTTGTTTTGCTTTTATAGACAGCGTATATAATATACATATGACTGTGTATTCCATGAAAAAATAAAATATTTGACGGAATGTAATTTATATTTATGTTTATCTAAACACATTCATATACTTATGGTTAAAATAAGTCATTCTTTTTATTTTTTATTTTTTTGAAGAGTTTCCAAATTAACTTAACTCTTTCCATGCTACTGAATTTCTAGTGTTACTGTTATTTCGAACAAAGCAAACCAAGATCGTTTTGATGTTTATTTGCGGTGGGGATTTTTTTTTATAACCGCTAACCACTAAATGTGGCAGGTATATTCGCTTTAATAAAACGTTCGCTTTAGGTTTGCATACAGTCGCGATAAGTAACAAATTATGAATCGATCTAGGTATGTCTTTCTGTCATAATCATTTTTTGGATCATACAATTTAAATTATCAACTTCAAAATTGACAAAAACATTGAAAATTCTTATAAGAATATTAATATTGAAAAAAGGTCCCAATCGGTCGAAGAACATTGCTATGATGATAAAAAACTTAGAACATCTTTGTTTCCAAAAACGGAAACATTCCCTGTTTTGCTTATTAACCATAAGCTGTAAAAGATATAAGGGTAAAAATTTTCAGATGCATTCTATGGGCGATCTTACAATGTCAGTAAAAAAATCAAAATTTCGTCCCAATCTTGTTTTCCCAATTTTTTTTAAGACTTCTTTAAATGTCAGATGGTGGGTACAAAACAATCGACCAAAAATAAAGAAAAAAAAATCATTTTTCGTATTCGTTTTTTAGAAATATCATTTCAACATTTTTACATGTACGTATGTATATAGTTTTGAAAGAGAGACACAGAAATTCTTTACTAAACCATATGTGTGTCTTTATAAAGAAAAAAAATACACAAAAATAAATAAAATAAAGCAAAAATATCAAATAACTGTTACAGATAGATTTATTTTAAAGAAGCATTTTATTTAATTTACAGCAATAGTTCTTCGATGAAAGTAGTTAGTATTTAAAAAAAATGTTTAATATTTTTTAAAAATTCAGTAAAACTTTTAACATAAGCTGGTAAATTTGTTATTTTTTTATTATTTATTGCAAAATCCAAAAATAAAATGAATTTATAAACAAATTGTATAGAGAGAAGTAAAAACATTATAGTCGGCCAAGCCCGATTATTAAATACCCTACACTGTTTTGTTAATACAATTGTGCACATACTTTCAAGAGACAAATTATACATAGATTACGGTATTATCCAAAAAGTGTAGATCTACTTGCTGTAAATTTGCTGCCCTTAATTTTTATGGCTAATTATTATTACTGACCAATTTTTCAGTGTGAAACTTTAAAGATTAGACCCATTTATGATGCACAGGCCTATTTTCCATAAGAAGGCTTTTATGGCATATGGTACTAAATATAGACTTATCGTTTACTTTTCATAAGAATGATTTTAGGGGAAGTGTTTCAACCTTGGGCTAGTCCAAACCAAATATTTAATATTTATTTTCTTTACCAGTGTATTAGTTTTCAAGGATTTTTATTATAGAAAGACTTTTTATTTTTTGTTATTTTTTGCATTAGTCTGTAATTCAAGGACCATAAAATTGGTCTTTGATTTTCAAATATGTGTTCTCGTTTTCCTTCCTCGAAGATTTTATTATCGAAAGTGTCGCTTTTACTGCATCTTCCAAAAACAGAATCGCACATTTTACGCTTTACGAGTATCGAAATGACAAAGAAAAATGTAAAAACATGAACTAATCTATAGCAAAATTCATAATCAGCACGAAAACCCTCATCCGATTTTTTTTAATTTCTTGTTAGAAGCACTCATTTTCGCTCGAATCGCTTTCAGGCTCATTTCCACCTAGCGGTCGTCTCGTTGAAGTTACCCTAGCATATGCTGTGAAATGATCATGAAGTCTCCCTGAAGACATCTACTCGTGCATCAAACAAGTTAGAAATGAATATGCAAGAGATAAACCTGTAACTTCCCATTAGTAGTTCATTTGATGCAGGCAGGTCTTTTGGATTACTTACGGAAAAGCCCGAAATTCAGTGAAAAAATTTGTTTTAAATATGGAATTTATTTCCACATATTCTAAAAGGTTCAAAGCATCTATTAAGCCAATAAAAATTGTTTTTTTTTTGGGAAAATTCAACCGTAGTATTACCCTTATTTGCACTAACAGGCAGAAGTTAGATTATATCCTAATCATTATTATATGAATATAGCCAAAGGTACTTGGTCCGTTTTGAAATTTTGCTCCAATGTAATGATATATGTTTCGTGAATGAATTCGGGAAAATAATCTACCTTTTTGTACTCAAAATGTAACCATACTGCAACTTTTAAACTTCTCATTAGTGTTATTCCAATAAAATATTCTAAAAGTAATCTAATCAAATGACTGCATGGAAATATATATATTTAAGAAATAAATATTATTTAAATAAATAAATAAATATATATATATATATATATATATATATATATATATATATATATATATATTAAATATATATATATATTAAATTCAAATCTTCATTGCTTCAATTTACCATCAATGCTTTTAATAAAAACTGAATTAACTCTAAATACTTCAGTTGTAACAAAATATTTTTTTTATTGTAAGTAATAAGTATCTTACATTTGCTAATATTTCAATCAAACCATTTGTGATTATGAAATTCTTTTAGATATCATTCTCAGCGTTATGTTCAGCGGCTTGTAAATAAATTTATTTCAACTTCAATTTCAATTTATTCTTTATATTCCATATTACTTCAAAGAAATATTTATATTCATTCATGGCGCCTTTAATAATTTCAACTAAAATTTGTGTAACAACTTATGTCGTATTACCTTTTGGAAGGTAATGTATATAGGAGAGAGAGAGTACATCTCATATTTACACATGTCGTAGGGACTCAAAGGAAAGGGATTCAACATTTGTGTGTCTTTTCTATTTCTGTTTTCGTGACATATGTCAGTCGTTTGTTGATATCAGAATACTGCTGCGGCTGCTCTTGATTATGCTTTGTTTATATCTTTGTCTTTATGTCGTATATGCCGCTATTTAGTTGATATGTATATAGAAAATATTTTTAAAAAAAGAAAAGTTCTCTTATTTAAAAATGATGTCTTTTAATTTATGAATTTAAAATAACAGTTCTTTTCATTTGTTCGGCGTAAAAAAGTCACAAACTCAGCTATGATTAAAGTATTTTTATTTAATAATTTTCTGCTTTCGAAGAATGAAGGTGCATTTGTTTCGTCATTTCTTTTATAATATACAATATACATAAAGTTTTAACTACACCCACTAATTGGTTGCCTTTGCTAGTTCATTTCCCCTCTCCTGCGTTTTTTTTTATATGGCCGCCTCCCAACAACGTATTCCCATTTTAAATTTCATACCAATTTCGAACAGTCAATGTGAAACTATCATTGCGATGATATTTGACAAACAAAGAAGAGGAAATGCAAGTACATTCGATGATTAGTTGTTAAAAATTCATGAACAAGATAA
This sequence comes from Glossina brevipalpis, assembly GCA_000671755.1. Taxonomy (NCBI): domain Eukaryota; kingdom Metazoa; phylum Arthropoda; class Insecta; order Diptera; family Glossinidae; genus Glossina; species Glossina brevipalpis. The sequence goes on from JFJS01015014.1 coordinate 11,014, forward strand.
TGATTTTTTCTTTTTTATTCGGTGCTCAGTAGCAAATTTCCTATTAACAGCTGATTTTCAATTGTCTACCAGCTGCGATAAACAAATGTAATTATTAACTAAATTATTAACTGAAGTTAGCAAAGACTTGGACCAATTGTGAAGTTAGCCCACTTTTTTTAGCAAAGACAGGAATGTGGGACAGGCACAGTTGGCTAACTTCACTAACACAGTAGATATTCGACTACGCTTCCAATATTGTTCGTCACAGTGGTTCCATTCATAATTATTTCCGACTTAGCTATGCTAAGGTTTATTTAGTTTTCGATTCGCAAAATAGCCTCTTTATGGATATAAAATAAAATTTAAAATGTATTTACATTTAATTCTTTATTCTTTCATTTATTGTATTTTAGAAACAAAAACAATTCGTAAATAATATATTACTGAATTATCTCAGCGCCTGCATTCGTCTAGAACAGTTGTGAAGAGCTAGCCTATTTATTTCTTGACCACAATGCCTTGTTTTAAACGACAAATTGAAAATCATGAATGAAAATGTTAATAAATTTAAAATGTATTTACGTTTAATTCTTTATTGTTTCATTTATTGTATATTAGAAACACCGGTTCGTGACGATTTGTGAGGGTTCGAAGGTGAATCGCTAATCTGTGCACGCCATATATCACTTGTTTCGATTAAGGGCTCATGACTTCCATAAGTGATTTTCTGTATTTAATTGTAGATGAAAAGGGACAATTTAAGGAAGACAATTTCAACATTGTTATGGCGGTTCTTCAAAACAGCGAAGCTGCCTAAAGTGATCAAAAAGGTAGCAAGGCAGGTATTAAAGGTTCAAATAGCGGCCAGTCCAATATATTTAAAATTGGTAAAATGATTATGGAACGAAATTTTGCTCCGGTCATAATTTTAGATGAGAAAATTGAAAATCTATTGAAAAACGATTTTTAAATAAAAAGATGTACATTTTTTCTTTTTATATAAATCTTGCTTTTTATTGAATTTTTTTCATTGAAAGGTTCGTTATATTCCGGATATCTCCTCAAAGCTCCTTTAGATGCTGGAGATGAAAAAGTTATTTCAATTAGTGAATAATTATTTCATATTCAAGACTTTAAACTTTTAAAGAAAGGAAGGGTAAAATGTACATTTTGCTAAAAAAATATACTCCGCAAATTGACTAACAATTTGGGTATTGTTTGGGCAAAATACTTGCATAATAATACATCTACCTACGAGCTTTTGCAAGTACAAAAATGAATAATCAATGGACTTAAAACTCGTACTTAATAGTTTAAAAGTCTTGCTTAACAATATTTGACTCAGAAATTAATGATTTCAAAGCAAAAAAATTAAATCGGCAAATAACGTAAAATACATTCACCGCATTAAAGTCCTTGGCACGTTACTTCTCCAACAAGAGTTCCTCTTCTGGGAAAGATTCCAGAAAAGCATCGAGATCTACATCTAGCTCTTGTTGGAAAGAAATTTGTGCATCCTCTATTGACACACGAGATACATCTTTACATCCGGGAATGCTATTATCAAACGATATATATGTCTTTTTCACAACTTCCTTCGTGAACAGATCTCTCTTTTGCTAACGGTGTCGACTCATATTTTATATTATTCGACCATGGTTGCCAATACTTTGAGTCTGATGAAGAATATTTCAAACTCTTCTCTATTTTTTGGTTCATAATAGTGTCATGAATCAGCTGCTTATAGTCTGCATATCTTTTTTATCAAGTTATTGTTACTGTTGCCATTCCGTCAAATAATAAAAAATAACAATAACCTGTTAGATTCCTTGGTCCGTGTTTCCCGAATCTTTCCAAAAGCTAAATTAAAGACAAAAAACGACTTATAGAGATTTTAAAATAAAAATTAGAATTAAACATCGAGGAATATTCTTTACATCCCATCTCTCTTCATATCGTGCATCGATTAAAACATAATTTTTTTTTTCTGGAATACAATGCACTCCTGATTGCTTGAGCAACGTCTTTTCTAATATCTACCTTCATACGAAAAAGAAAACAGCCAAATGCACCACGAAATCATGATCTTATTACAACGTTATTAGGCGAAGGGACTAAGAAGTTTGTAGTTAGTTCGGAGTGCCTAGTAAATCTAAATATAAAATAAAAATTATACCTAAATGCATAAGATGTCTTCTGTCCTCCCCGCAATGAATATAATAAAGAATAGCCTGTGGAAGTTACATTTTTGAAAACTAATTTCTCCAAATGAGCTCGTGATCGTTTGAAGCATCTGTAGCAGCGTCTTAGACTTCTCCAATGACCGAAATATGGTTGATGTAGGCTTTTCGATCTTTCAGATTTACCAATTTTTCTAAACTTTTCTTAAAAGTTTTGATTTACAAATCTCACAAACGTTTACAAACTTGAGATATATATATATATTATATACAAATATATATTATACAAAAAATTATTTTTTAAGGCATTTTTTTCGTAAGGAAAGAAGATTTTTGCGAGCTATCAGCGCTCCACTAGTCTTTTTCGGTGGTTTTGAACTATGAAAAATAATCGGTTGGTCTTCTCTTTCAAGTGCTTGGCTTGGAAGCCATCCACCTAATTCAATGTTAGCAAAATCACATCCCTTTTTTCTATCTGGCTAATCGCTTTCAGGGTTGATTCCAATTCTCTTCTCATTTACGGACAATTCACTACTGTTTTTGCAATAGCATTCTTCTTCTCTGCCGTATTTTAAAGATGTTTTAACAGTTTTCTTTTGAGGCAAAACATTATTCCTTTTAGAAATAAACTGATTTTTTATACAAAGTACACCGACCTCAGTATTGTCGTCACTCGCATTTTAATTTAATTCTTTTAGCAAACCTTCCAGACGTTTCTTCCCTTCCTCAGATATGGAGATGTCCTTGCCAGTCGCGGTTCGAAAACCTGTATTTTCAGTTATTTGCACACTGTTGTCCCTGCTATTCTTAAATTTTGTATGTGAGCTTTTAACTGATATTCGATTTTGTATCTCTTGGGGTTCAGTTCCAAAATCTTTTCTTTGGAAACACTTTCGATATCCTTTTTTCTTCTGACATTGCGATTTGGTTATTATTTGGTGTTTGAAAATCTAGATGAGTAAGTGAACTCTCCTGGTTGTTTATCTTTATTGCCTCCTTTTGATTTTTCAATTCTTTCAATTCTTATGACTTTAACCTCCAATCATTTCTGCAGATGTAGAAAGCATTCGATGTAGGTCGCTGCCGCACAATACCTCCAAGTTTACTTAATCGAAGATATCGGAACAGTTTACACTATTCAAACCTCATCCTTCCGATAACAGTCGATAACTGTTAGCAACAGTTTTTGCCGGTTCAAAAGAGAACGATTCGTGATTCCGAAAATATTTATTGAATTCGATATATTCAAAACCCAAAAACTATGTTATTGGACGTCTTCGGAAGAAACCTCTATATTCAATAATAGTTTTTCAAAATTTACCCAAAACGTTAAAAGTAATGCCCTATCTCGAAAACCTCTCAATATTTGATTGTAGATTCAACATTTTCATCAATAACTGAAGTTCAGACAAAATTCATAATTAACAAATTATTCATTTAACATTTGTCACAAAATGAAGAAATATTTCAATCTCTCAGTTATATTTTTTATAAAAGGCGAAACCTTAAGCTGATGGACCGCTTGTTGCCGCATTCAAATATATAGTAGTTTTGTATGTGTTTAGAATGCCCGCAAAAAAGAGAAGAACGAAAAAACTATTACAATAACTAAACGTCGCTAGCTATTTGATGTTAAAACAAATCAGTGGTGATGACTGCTGCTCGAGGTGATGATGATGATGATGTTGATGTTTTCGTAATGTTGTTGGTTGTTAATGGTGATAAAAAGAGATACGGATACAGCAATATAACAATAGTAATCACAAGCGAATAGAATCATGAGCAAAAACAAAACAAAAATTGTCGTAAATCATGGACAAACCGACAGTCATACTGAAGATAAACTGTGGTCTCGTACGCGCGAACCGCCGCAAAACATTTCGCACAATAAATGCGCGTGCAATGATATAAAAATAAAACAAATCACAAAATTATGTATGATAGTGACCGTAAAGTTTTGTGCCCACCATTTTTATCTTAAAACTATTCCACAATAATTGGGTAGGCGTAGCTGATTTTGTCATTTTTGGAGAAATTTTTATCATTTTACTCTATGGGTAATAAGTAAAAAACTCAGAAATCAATGGTGTGCTTGATTCATCATGCAATGTAGGGATATTCGTTAATTGAATTGGCTCATTTCCAATATGAACATGTATACAAGAGCTTTCCAAATTTTTCGCAAATATGAAGCCGATTTCTTTTTGCAACGTAGGGAATGATTATCACAGACATTGTAAAAACGGATAGGCGGACATACTTAAATCGATCCAGAATTTGATATTAATCAAGCATATATACTTTATGCTATCTTCAAATTTTGCGTCTGGGTTTTACAAACGTTTTGAAAAAATTAAAATACCTCTAATCCTTCGGTAGTGGGAATAAAGATAAATATAGACACTATATACCTGGCTAGTAAAGCATTTTTTGAATAAATTTTTTTTTCTTGGTGATGATGTCAATTTTGAATTTTAAAATGATCCAAACAATTATTCTTGGCCAAATCTAGTATTATAAGAACAACTTTCCTAATTATTGATAAAAAAATAAATACAAAAATTTTATAATTTTTCAGGTTTTCGAATTTGTATTACTATCTTGGTCTTTAGTATAAAGACATAAATTTTTCAATTTTTTTTTTTTGCTTGCGTCTGCAAGAAATTTCGAAGAGAGACTTAGTAAAGGCTGATATAACTAGAAGTAGTCCTCGATCAAGAAACTAAACAATTTTGAAGATTTTTTCACTCATTAACTGACATAATTAGCACATTTCCATTCTAGAGTTGTACAGTGTGATTATGCACAGTCACTTATATTTAAAGTCTTTAAAGTGAGAAAGCAGAAAAAGCTTTGTTAGAATATAAAAACCAGATTTCAGACAGAAGATTTCCCCTTCGACATCGCTGTTGAGAAGATAAATTGCTCAATTTTTTTTTTTAATTTATTAGCTTTGTTGGCTAAATTAGAATTTTTAGGTACAAATATTCACATGAAATTTTTTTTTTTCTTTGATTCTCTCAATAGTAATATTTTTCGGTTGAAGGTCATATTTTTTTGCAGTTAATTCTCTTCAATGCAGCACATATTTCAGAAGTGTGTGTACATACCTGATAAAGTAAAACAAAGGTGATAAATTTACATAATTAACCCTTTTAAATGCATTACATGCCAAGGGAAATGCAAAAGACAAAAAAGAAAACGGAAAATTCCTAAAGATGTCATAATTGTGAATTTCAGTTATGCATCTCCGCATTTCAAAACAAAAAAAAAAATATTTTATTAATTCTGAAAATGTAGATGCATCTTCTTGCACCAATCATTAGATTGAAAGATGCAAACTTTTATATCGACATCCATTTTAGTTTAAAACTGATCGTTGTATCTAAGCTAAGAATGTCTCCCCGTATCGTCAATCTTCTATTCCAATTCTGTTGACCGCGAAAATTTCTATAGTGGATTATTTTTAAAAGAAGGGCCAAACGGATATGACTCGACTCGGGAACTTGAGCTGATCAAGTAGCTTGAAAAGTTATAAAAATGAGAGAAAATTAAATAAAAGTAACTAAGAAAGAAATAAGGAGAAAAGCTTTGACATCAATATCTAGAAACCAAAGAACAAATATTACAATGTATTTCGTTAATTAGGAGCAGATTGACTCTATAATCTAAACAATTTTTTATGTATTATAACGGGCCAACTTAAAGCACTGAAGCAAGAAATTTACGATTTTGGAGCCATGTATTGAATCTAAAATTTTTCTTTAGTAAAATACGAATAATCACGCTCTGTATTATAAAAAAAAAACCGATACATATATATAAGATAAAGTTCTGACAAATCGCTTAAAAATTTCACTTACGATAACATATATGAGCGGTATGTCAAAAGTGAATGTACCGAACATTATATATAAACTGATAATGGATGGGCTGTAATAGAACTTCTTCTCCGTTCCTACTACTTATGATAAGAGTATACAAAGTTTGCGCAACATCTGCCATGTTACTTGAAATAGACCCATGTTCTATTATAGTGATCGATTTAAGCTTGTCTCTCTGTCTGGTCTTACTATAATCTGTGAATCGAAATTTACGATATACTTAAATAAAACTTTCGCTCAATCACGGATGCTATTGATAATAGATTTTTATGATTATTCTTCAAACAACGCACTATTTTGAAGAATTCAAGGTATCAGAGAACAATTTGCCATTTTTAGTATTATATTTCTCAGCATAAATCAGTGAAACACAACAGCTATAGAGCGAGTGGTGTCATTTGTTAAGCCCTCTCTCATTCTTACAAAATATAGGACAAGTTTTAATCTTTTATCTTTTTCGATGGAAATTGATCATGAATAGCGGTTTACCATATAAATTTTGCATAGTAAAATTGGAGCAGATTGCAACAGATGACAACATGGAAAAATTTATGGTATTTTATGACGAAATTATGTAAAATATTGTAGTGGACTAGGTACGGTAATTACTATGTAGTCTTGGCCGACTGTAACATGTTTCAACTTATTTCTATAATATTCTTTTCGAAAGCTTTTCAATATATTTCAATAAAAAAAAAATACTTTTCTTTTTTCAAGTACAGTTTCATATTTTTGATTTCTTGGAATCACTTCGTCAAAATGTTATAGAAGAGAGATATGCTTTTCAAAGTTTTATAAAAGATTTTCTTCATAATGATCTTTTTTTCTGGAAAATTCTACATTTAATGTCAAAGAGACACTACGAACATCATTTATAGAATATTTAGAAATATACTACTATGGACACTACAAAACCTATTTACCTGTTTATTCAATCGAAAAGGGGTCAGAAGTTTAAGTTCATGTCGTTTGACTCTCCACAACACTAGAATGAAAAGGTGGAAGCTGATATTTTTGAAAACATTTTAGGTTTCATATGATCTGTGCGTTGTAATTACAAAACTGGAAGAATTTCTAGAAAAAAAAACACTTAGAAATCTTTTCTTTAAAAAAAAATAAAATTTATTTACCTAAAATATTGTTATTCGATGAAATGTAAGCAGAAAAAGTTGGTTGTGAGTATTCAAACCTTCCCTTGGCATGCCTTTTGTGGCTTTAATTTTATTATTACTACGAATTCCTATACATTAAGAAGAAATAAAGTTTTGTAAAATTACATGTTACACATTTTCGTTCAATAATTTTTTTGAATTAGTTTTAATAATATATATAAAGTAATTTAATAGTATAATTTAATATAAAATTTTACTATAACTACATATAATTTTCTAATATTCAATTACTTTGAAACTTTTTTATAGCACACATCTGATGTTGTTCTAGATATGATATTGATTATAATATTACAATTATAATATTAAACTTAGAACCATGCAAAGATAAAATTGATATAATTTTTTTAATAATAATCTTAATCAATTTTATATACAATTATTATTAAATGAACAAAAATTAAAATTTAAAATTAAAACGTATTTCAAAAATCAGAAACAATTCCATTAAAGATATTTTTCAAATCACAATTTTCTATTCTATTGTTTACTTTGTAAATAAGTGTGATTATAAAGCAGTTACTTTTCATTTACAAAGGGGGGAAATCTATTAAAAGCTTTGGTTTGGTACGTACTTTCAACAATTGTTTGCAGCATGAAGTGAAATCGAGGGTGACTTAATTACTGGCCATTTCCACATAATGTGCAGCTTCCTAAAGTTCATTAGAGTTGTTCTGGTAGAAATATGATAGAGGAAAAGGATAGGAGACGATGAGTAAACTTTGAAAAGTAAATATTAGTTCATTGTCATTTCTGTTTTTGGAAAATTATTTTTGTTTACAAAAAAAAAAAAAAAATTGCAAAATTTCCTAGAAAATATTGTAAATACTTGGCCAGCTAACTCTTTTCGTTTCGTGTAAACGAATGATAAATTTTAAATAAAGTTCTTGAAATAATTTTCAACTTTTATCAATTTAATTTTATTTACGTACCGTTAGTTTTATAGCATTTCTATACTCCTTTGCTTTTGTATAAACTTACACTGAAATGAACTCATTTCAAACTTGTAAAAATAAAATACAAGAAAACATTTATCTTTTGAAACCCGAGAGAATATTGAACTATTTTGCCAGCAGAATAGTAAACAGTAAATACGTATGTTTGTTTCATAAAGTTGGTCTTTGTTACATAAAACTATGTCGTTTGTAATTCATGTGTAATTCATGGCGTGGTTTGCAACGCGAAGAAAGCATTGCTATTTGGATAGTGATTAGGTTAAGGTTAAATACGTTGTTTTTAAATATTTCTTTTGGAAGAAAAATTTTCAAAAAAAATTATTTGAAAATATTTCTTAAAATAAAACATACTTGAGAATGTTAAGAGATTAGTGCTTGTATTGCCTGGCAGTAAGCAACATTTCCGCACACTAACACACTATATATAGATACAATATTCAAGAAGTTTTGGCTTTTTTCGAAACATGCGTTTATTTCAAAGGAATGAAAAAAAACCTTGATAATAAGTTAAAGCTACCGAACGCCCCTCTAATGGTCCGCTTGGGATTACATAAATTATAATAGGAAGTTAAAGTTTAATTCTTGTTAATTTCACAGATCACATTAAATAAAAAAGCGAAATAACTTTAATTAATTAATATTTTAAAAAGGTTGTTATAAATAACTTATGAGCGATAGGAAGTATGGTTACAAAATTATCGTATAGATCGGCTTGCTAACTATTAAAATATCTAACAGTACATATTATGTATAGAAATAAATTTTGAGTGACTATTTATTGAAAAAGGAGACGAGCTTATTACAAGAGAACTATACAAGATTTTTTTAATAAAACCATTTTCATTCGTACGTTTCACATGCTTTTGTCTCTTTTGTAGCATATTAATTCAATGCAAAAGAAACGTCTGGTTTCCTCAGACTTTTTTCTTGATTTTAGCATAAAAGGGGTAATGTCTCATGTATACAGGGGAGGTTTCACTAAAAAATAACATTAAGTGCCTTTGTGCACAAATTACGGCCCTTTTTTCTTAACATTTGACTCAACGTCATTAGTCAATATTGTCCCATAATCCCTTACATTAGGCCGACTATTTCAAATGTGGGTCTGGCGCATAACCTATTTTGTCCTCGCTGTTATTGGTTCTTGTTTTGTTTAGATCATAGTATCTTTGTGCTTCCGATATTATGTTATGCAATGTATTGGTTTCAAAAACAAAAAAAAAATCTATTTGTGACAATTTTCTTAAGACGGAAGATAATTCAATAGAATAATAACGTTAAGCATTTCTGTCCGCACTCAGCTATTTTTTTCTACGGCAACACAGCATATTAACTGCTGGTTACTTTAAGAAGAAGAGGAAACACATTTAAATTTAAAAAAAAAGAATTACTATTGAAAAATATTAACCAGCGACAACAGTCCACAATTCTCACGGAGAAACTTTAACTTAAGTTGCTCTGAGAAAAGTGACGTAAATGGTGCAAATTAAAAAAAAGAAAAAAATTCATTTAATCCAACTTCCTATAAGTACAGAAGTTCCTAGGGCATTTTAAAAATATTGATTTTTATGTCACTGAATGAAAAAGTTCAAATTGTCATTAAAAAAAGGCAATATTTTGGTAATAAAAAATGTTTAAATGAAATACTGCTCTCTTCCGAATGTCATTTTAAAAATGGTGTAAAAAATTCGAATGAAAAAATGAAAATTGCTAGAGCTATGTTGTTTGCCGTTTAGAAAAGTTGTGTTCCGAGAAAAACCCGTTGAAAGTCTTAAAATGTGTTACAGACGAGGTTTTTTATTGACTTAACACATCCAAAAATTCTATCTCATTCTTTTCCCTCGGAGATTCTTTGCTAATAGATGGCGCTTTTGCTGCAACTTTCAGAGACAGGAACTCACTTGCTAAACTCTACGCGTGTCACGAAAACACAAAGAAAACGTCTAGAAAATGTATGCCTTTGGTCGATTTCACATGCACTAAAAACTTCAGCCCAAGGTTTTAATTTCCTGGCAAAAGCACTGTTTCTTTTCGTAACGCCCTAATCTAATATCTACTTAATCGTCGTCATTATGAAGCTCCACTAATATAATTTTGTTTTGAAATGTTTCCAAATGGTTTCTAGAGTTAGAGTGCATTAGAGAAGTTAGAAATCAAGAAGCAATATGTTAGCTTTTCGAAGTTCTTCTGGAAATGTCTGGAATTTGAAAGAGAAAGTACCTTTCAGGTAAATAATATTTTCCACTTACGTTAGAAGGTTTAAGGCCTTTATTAAGTCAAGTCAATTTTTTTTTTTTTTTTTTTTTTTTAAATGTAAAATACTGGTATCGCTTAATATTGTTGCGATAACATAAAACTTTCCTTTCAATTGCCGTAAAAGTTAAAATGTCTTTCTCTAAAATAAGTGTTAAATTGGCTGCATTCTAGCTCGCCGATCTACTTACCTATCGTAGTGTAGAAATACTTACTTTTAATTCGTGGAAATAGTTATCAAAGGACTAACAAAACATTTATATTTTTGATTAATGTAAGATTCTGAATTTATTCAGTTATTTTCGTCTGTCCCTTCGGACGGCGCACGTTTATTGCCGAAGCTATAAACATATCTGTGTGATATTCATGTAAAGAATTGCAGTTGATTTTAAGATGGAACGCAGACAAATAAAAAACCTGTGGAAATCTCCGCTTTTAAATGAAATAATTTCACTTCCCTCTGGGTGTCTGCTTATATATTCAAAGCATAACACATCCTGTATATCGTTTTTCGAAATGATATTTATGTATAAGCAAAACTATTTAAATATTGCAAAGCTTAAAATATTTTTGCAAATTTAAAATATCATTGATAAATTTTTGAAAATTCTTTAAATTTTGTTATGATACCAAAGCGTAATAAATCTTAGCGTACTTTCATTAAATTTTTATTTTTCTAGTTTTTTGGTTAACAACCTCTAAATCACTCAACCATTAGACCCCTTAGACAAAAACGAACGTACATCTCTACTGAATTCATTGTACTCTGTGGTTAGAGCCGAGTTTTTGCAACAAAAATAGCTTTTTTTTCTATTGTGTCTGTACGTATATATGAAATCCATGCACATCTCCAATGCACTGTTGAACACTTTAGTGAAAATATATTTTCTCTTATGTTTTTTTTACTCCTGATTTGTGTTTTTTCTTTTTTTTTTTTGATTTTATTCAGTTGAGAAGATTTGTTAACTATCATTGTCCGTACATATGTATATATGTTTATTCGTATGTTTATTACACCCACACTATATATAATTTTGTGGGTGCTTTGTGTTTGGTTTTTTTTGTTTTTGCGCTTTCCTGTCCATGTGTCCAACATCGTTTACCTCGGCTTGCAGACATATTGCTACAATGCTGTCATTTTATTACATCATGTTATGCTTGGCTTAACCCTGCATGTATATAAACGTATATGCATTTATGTTATTGTGTCAGTTTCTTTGGCTGGTTGTTGTTGCAGAGAGTTTAAGTTGGAAAAGTTGTATTTTCTTCACCAGTTTTCAGGTAACAAAATATAGTCCATTGTTTTTCTTTTGTTTGTAGTTAAAGTCAATGGTATGATAAATGATTTATTCCGTATGCTATTCAATTTCTCATTTTTTCTATATGTGACCTTATAGTACCTGTTAAATCTTCGAGATATTTAAATTGCACTGAAAAAACTAAAATTTAAATAGGAAAGAGAGGTTTTAAGTGAAACGAATAAATTGTACGTCTTCTTGGTTATAAGTTGCGCCAGAAATATAGCTGAAGTTATTAGGAACAATAAAAAGCACTTCGCGTAAAATCTAAAGACATGTAAAGAAAAACGTCAACGAAAAAATTTGGACTAATAAACGGCATTCCCAAATATGGGTGCTTATCTCCATACGTTTTTGTACAGAAGTTTGTAAATAAACTGTATCAACTTGTACGAAATTGAAAAGGAGAAAACGATATCCAATCTGCTAACTGAACGAAAGAGGAAAAGAGTTGATGATTCTTAACCGTTTTTGTGACGAGTAAATAGCATTCGGCTTGGGGTTTCGTAATTTTATATTTGGATGTCGTCTAATTGAGTATACACATATCACTTTAGACGCTAAATCCAGCTATTGTTCTTCCAAAGCTTGTTTGTCATTGAGGAATGTTAGAAATTGCCATTCGAAAGTTAAATGCCAAGCCTTCGTTGATTTGTTGTAGACCTAAGACTTTTTGGAAGTTGGATGAATGTTCGTATTGACATTATCCTGAAAGAAAATAATTTTTCCGCCGGCATTACAATCATGGACAGACGAACATGGTTAAATCGATTGAGAATTTGACGCTGATCGGGAATGTATATGTTTTGCGCGATGTCTGAAATGTTCTTCAGAGTATTGCAAATGTTTTGACAAAAGGAATATAACCCTACCAGTTAAGCTTTATACAGTTGTTGTTCTCATAACGGTTCCATTAACAGAAATTGTTTGCGTTGACTGCAATGAAACACTGCTATAAAGAATGGAATTTCGCGTTCGCTGACTAATGCCGGGAATTACCAAGTTGCCAAATTCCATGCGTTCTATATTTATAGGGTTACTTTTTATTTATCTTGTGTTGAAATCTGTATTATCTTATAGGAATAACTTAGCAGTGCAATTAATACAAATGCCTATTTTTGATTTCTAAACACTCTACCCGACTGACTATACAAAACGTATTAATTTTAATTAATTAATAATTAATAAAAATAATAACAGCTTAATCCTTCCAATTTTAATCTAATACTCAGTTCTATATTTTTAACTATAACAACTATGATTAACAAGAGAAGATAAGATCCTTATGACTTCGGTAACCAAATTAACTTAAACTAATTTCATAAACTGTCTAATGTCTCAGTTTAGTAATAAAGTTACTAACTCCTTCGGTTCCTAACTCATTAACCCTTCGCCTCCTAAGCCATTAACCGTTCGCCTCCTAAGCCATTAATCCTTTCAGCTCCTAACTGTTTTAATATCCTCATGGATAGAAGCGAATAAAATTAATTTACAACCTGAACATCATGGTGGTTGGATCAAGAAGTAGAAATGTCATTGTGTGTGTGTATGCGCTATCTCCATTTTGTCCTTGCTTATAACTTAACTGAACATAGCGAAAAGCTAGTGAAAATAAATTTACTTGTGGGATCAAAAAAGTTTCACTCTTATGAAAAGCGCCAACTTTTTTTTTTTTAATATTATTTCTATTCGTAATTATTTATTTCTTTAAGAGTTTAAAAGAGAGATATCAAAGGAATATTTTCTTTCATTTAGCACGCATTTGGAATATTTGTAAACCTTTTATTTTAAAACTTTTTTAGTTTTACAAATGAACTTAAGGTTAAACAAAGAGTTTTACTATTATATTAAGATACTATGTGGGAATTTGTCTGCACCACATCTTTCTGTTTTTGTCCTTTTTTAAGTCCGTTTCCAATCAGACTTTTTGCTGACGCATACAAACACGACGATTGACAAAGAACGAATTAAACACTTTGACACTTAACAATTGACCATCTAAACTGAAATTATCCTTTTCATTGTGTTCCCTCATCTCAGATGATTCTTTGCATTCTCTCGCTTAATCCCTTTTTTTCGCAAAAGAACTCAAGGAATGTTATTCGTATGTAAACCATGCAAAGCAAATATAAACGCTTGCATATTTGCTATATCATGTTGCTCTTTTTAATGCAAAATAAACTACACAGTGAAAAGAATGGGGGCAAAGAAAAGGGAGAAATCCTAAGTACACGCTACAAACTTTAGACAAGCGAGACTGCTATTCATTTCTGTGCAGAAAAAACAAAACCATTTGATGTAAGCATTTGTCATTTGACCTGTACATAGTGGGATTTGCTCTTTCGTTCGTAGCAAAGTATTTAATTTTGATTAAGTTAGGATTTTAAACTGATTTACTCAAATTTGTCGGCGCATTTGTTCGTCATCCATTACCGTAAAAATTAAAAATTAAAGTATATACGGCTATTGGAAGTTATTCGTTCAAAAACGCACTCATAATTGGTAAAAGAATTTGCATATTTAATCTATGTTGATCTAAAGCCTATTAAAATATGTAAGCTTTCCGAAGCTATTTAAAAGAGTTATGTAACAATAGACCTACACAAATATAACGCAATAACGTAATTTGAAAACAGGACATCTACATCGTAATAGAAATATTTCTTAGATTAGTCTACAATTGCAGTGTAAAAAAAAGGTTGAAAATTCCCCATACAGATCAATCTGTATGGAAAAAAATTCGCCGTACAGATGCATGGGAAAATTCTTCATAAAGATGCATTTATATGGAAAAATTCTAGATACAAATGCATGTGTACCAGAAAATCCTCTATAAAGGCGGAGAAAAATTCTCCTTAGAAATCTGTAGGGGAAAATTCTCCATAAAGATACATATGTATGGAAAAAAATTCGCCACATAGGTGCATCTGTATGGGAAAATTCTCCGTACAGATGCATCTGTATGGGAAAAAATTCTTCTTACAAGTGCATTTATATTAGAAATCACATTAATACCTAGAACAGCAAAAGACATGATTTTGTTTTTCATTTATGTTTATATTTTCTATTTTTGTTTAGTTTTCGTAAGTATTTTGTTTATTTTCCTACCGCTTTATTATCAATTATCTTAGCAAAGACACGTACCAAGTGTGAGCTTAGCCCCTTTTTTAGCAAAGAGAAAAAAAGGGGCCAGACAAGTGGGGGCTAACTTCACACCAGTGCATTTTTGACTATGATGTCCACTAGCTAGAATGATGATTTTAGGCTTTTCTCTTAGCACCCTTCAACATATATCGAAAAGCTGGAGGCGTATTATTTCTTTAAAATTTTTTATAACGCAGTTTGTACTTTGAAATTTTTGTCCAACCACTACCGCATCGTTCATGATGAATAGTAAAAATAATTTTTTTTTAAAATTTTTTAAGGCATGATTCAGTTTTTTGTTTATGTTTGCATTTTCCATTTATATTTAATTTAAGCATTTTTTTTATATTTCCAGCGATCGAATCGATACAAAATTATTTTCGAAATCGATTTAAGCTTGTCTGTCCGTCAGTCTGTCTGATGTCCGTTCATTAATTCTCCTGTTTAAGTTATAGGTCGTTATAGGTTCATTTGAAAAATTTCGTTATTTAAAAAAAAGTTTGAACTTTCGAATATATTTCGACGAAGATCGGTAGGAAATAGCGCTTTGGTATTTAAGAGAAAATCTGAAAACTTTGGATTGGAGGCAACCTTTTGTTGAACCATCTCTCATATAACTTTTCTTATGAAAGTTAAGCCTTTATATGGTAGAAAAATCTAGCCTTTAATAATTTATAATGAAAATAATTTCCTCCTAATAATAATTTGACCTAAGAATTAACCGCACTCAATTTTTTTTACCTAATTCTATTTCATGGACTCCTTCACATATAAGGATTCCCATGGATAGTAAGCCTTTACCTGACAAAAAGCAGTGATCTTGAATATTTTATGATGAAAATTGATCCGTAATCGTAAATCGAGATAAAAAAATAATTCGATTTAACTAACTAAGAGCTTCATTAAGCAGAATAATTTGGATCACGTAAGTCTGCTTTTTGGACAACGCTATAATGTGTTTATAATTTTACGAAAGTAAGTGGAGTATTTTTTTAGGCAAAATATGCGTAAGGTGTTTTACGGCCAAGCCTGATCGACTATAATATTTTCATCTATTTTTTTTTTTTTTTTTTGAGCAATGATCTCAACTAACTTTAATTATTAACTTCCCACAAAAAAACTTGAGACCACCTACATTAAATGTAACTATTAAAATAGATATAAACAACCGTAAAAAAAAGCAAAAACAGCAAAATCAAGACTAACATGTTTAAATGTAGTAATCTACAGAGTTATACAAACAAGCAGATGTAGATACTTATATTACCATATTTATCAATGAACATAAAGTTTTATGAATGAAACAACTTTTTAAATACGTAAACATTGAATGGCAATTGCTTACAAAAGATAGAAATAACATAACCACGCAAAATTAAACAGTATACGTCGCCAACAAGGTAACCCAAAAAGATGTTGTGGGTAGAAACCCATATGATTTTTAAGATGGTGCGTGAGCATTTGTGGGAGACATGTTACCACTTAATGTTCGTAATTCGCTCTTGATATATATATATATATATGTTCAGTGTGAAAAAGCGCGTTTGACTAGTAAAGTAAACAGTGGTAGAGCATAGCAATAGCACGCGACATCGAACTTTTTGCTGTTTTTTTGTTGTTTATTTATTATCATCATTTACCTTAAAAGCTCAAAAAGAAGAAAGAACGCAAACTTCTTAAAGGTTTCTAATGAGTTTAATCATTTAAAAAAGATTTTTAGATAACTTCTATAAATTAATGCGAATATTACGTGTGCGTGTTGACTTTAAATATTAGAAAGTAAAGAATTACTTCTGTTACTATTTGCTAAAGTTTTCTTTTTCTTTTTTTTGAATCAGGAAAAAGTTTGGCATTAAATTATGAAATGAAGTGCTGTCGTATATACAAGATTTTTGACTATTCTTTAAACAAAGACACTCTCTGCGTATAATTAGCATAATAAACGTTAACCTTAGTGCTTCCTCCTAGAGCGGAAGACGTGGGTTTTAGTCAACGAAAATTTATGGTTTGTGTGTTTTGTTTTTGTTTTATTTCACTTAAGATAATTTTAATTAAAATTTTTTAAGAGCTTAACAAGTATTAGGGCAGCGTGATGAGTGTTAACACTCTTTTAGACTACACACATTTTGAATTATTCACTTCTATTAAATAACTTTATTATGACGAACTAACTTTTACCAAATTATGTATGCCAGGAGCGAGAGTATGTTAAGTTTCTGCATGCTTGTGTAACAACCAGATTATCTGATGACTGACCATCTTTTATCATACCAATGGATTCGAAATTATTTTATGATTTAACTTAAGCCTGTCAGTCCGTCTGTCCACCCGTCTTATAGAAACTCTTTAAATTCTACCATTGCATCATGTCTCCACCCATATCGACATGTGTTTGCCCAGGAATGACAGTCGCAATGGATTGAGTTTCACGAGAATATCACATCGGTAATATTCTCCGATAAAACGCAACGAAGCATTAATTGAGAGCGAAAAATTTCAATTGAATGGAATCATTTCTTGATTGAAGCCCCAGTGAGTATAAATCTACTGTACTAACTGTAGTCTACATAGGCCCCCTTGTAAAGGTTCTCATGGAGAATAAGCATAGTCTAATTAAATTGCTGCAGCTTCACAAGTTCTGTAGCAAAAAAAAAAACGATAAAAATTAAGTTTACTAAATTAGTAAATCTGCATCAGCTTGTTCAACGTATTAGATGCCTCTCATGTAACATTTTTTTAAAACTTACATTTACAAAATGTTGTTTTGCATCAATCCATATAAACTTTTAATTTCTATTAAATTGCTAACGATGAATTATAGTAGGGGAAGTTTTGTAGAGTATTTTATGATCGATTATAAGATTGTACTTTGCTTTCATTGTGTTCATGTATTGTTGATGGAAGAAGACGACCAACTTTTTCATATAATAAGATATTTTCGTTGATTTAACTGGCATATTGAGGTGTTCGTGGCATTGAGCTGTAGTTGCTGCTTTCTATAGTGATGTTTTGTTGATTGAATTATTTATATTAAAAAAAATTTAAGCTCTGCGACTGCTTTGCAATTATGAAGATGAGAATTAAAATGCATCGTAGTGAACACATAGATATATTTGTCTTTCTTTTAAGGTGTTTGCGAAAGGTTTAGCATAATATAATTATTGTTATTATTATTATTAAATCGAATGGAGATAATCTCTCAGGCACTGTGAGTTACAATTGCAAACATTATATTAAAACAATAGTTTTACATGCATAGTGCAGTAATATGTTTTACTGCATTGCAGCTATCGTGAGCCTATTCTCACATTATTGTTTACACTCATGAATTGTAAATAATTCGTCTATTGTTTTATTTGCCGTTGATGATGATGATTGAGAGCCTAAGTATAATTATTTGCGCATATGGCAGTTTATGTCAACACTTGGCTTTCTGTTGATTTTGCAGCCGCACATACGGGAAAATCTTCGAATCTATGACATGCTACGACTAAATTTTCATACCTAATATGCACACAATTGCTATTGTAACTACAGCAATCTTCTTACGTGACACGATCGTTTGGGTTTGTCAAGTAACCAGCTCCATATTGCATCTAGTTGCTGTTGCATACGTGCATAAGAGTAATAAATTTCTGATTTGTCAAGTGTCTCAATCTCAGTTGGATGGTTGATGGTTCGTTGATAAACAAGATGTTTTCCCTTTTATTCTATTTTTCCTTTCTTTTTTTTCATATATGAACTCTCTCTTGATTGTTCTTGTTTTTACTCTCTCTTTGTGCATATAGATGCTGTAAGCATTGCTGTGATTTATTGTACCTGTCACGGCTTAGATGCATGTCACCTTTAATGCTTAAATTTTGTATAAATGTACAGGCGTAGATAACCTTACTATTGTGTTATTGTATCTCCTTTAGCAATCAAATGGCATACGTGACAACACTTTCCCTTTACATTTGTTTGGTGCAAACACGAACATCACACAAGAAAGCGAGTTAGAGCAATTGCTTTATGGCAAATATTACAGATTTTCATTATCTTGTAAAAGATAATGTCTGACGTCTTATGTTAATTTCATTTCAAAGATTGGATTAAAATTTCACAGGAAATCCGATTGATTAAAATTTTCACTTTTGTCTCTCAATATTTATTGCAAAATTGCTGCTCCAATTAAGTTTGTTCCTTTGATTGAATAGATAATTAAGCAGAAAGAGTAAAGAAGTTAAACGAGATATGAAAAACATTTATATAATAATGTATTTAAAATACAATGCTTTGCGAACATAAGAAATTTCGAGAAATCAACGCTAGACCTTGAAATCAACTCAACATCATTAGTGAAGTGTTTTAAGGTTTTGATATAATTTTTTAAAATATAAAAATTGTAGAATTCTTTGAAGTGCTTACCCACTTAATTATTTTTTAATTAAGGTCCAAACATAACAATTGAGTTAATTAACCTTTCTGTTATAAAAAAAAAATTAATTTAAAGTTAACTTCTTTTTTTGCTAAAAAAAAACGGAAGGCATTGGAATGTTGCGAAGAAACAAAGTAAAAAAAGTAGCAATATTAGCTCCACTTTGCAATGACTTCGAGATATTTTTTTGAAATTTTTATATAAATGCAAATTTGCCAATCGTGGCTATTAATTCTCTTGAATATTTTATTCAGGTCAAGATTTAAAATGTTACAGAAATCTTTAAACTTTAGCTATAGGTTTATATATAGGTTATAGATATAGGTTTCCCGGTTTGAGAATATATGCGTCAAGTAGTCACTTTTCTTTTGAAATCCTTATGATTTTGGGAATAAACATTAAGATTACATCGAAAAACAAAAAAAAAAAGCAAAACACGGACCTAGAGCATAAAAACTGGTTTCATTTGACGAATTGATCGAAAATATTTCGTGAAATTATTTAGACTTCGCCTCAAACT
>KK351542.1:18389-35633 GCA_000671755.1 Glossina brevipalpis
GGTCCGTTGACGTACCAGTATTGTGTGCCTGTGTGCATGCTGCTGGTACACAATGAATTAGTTTGAAATGTGTTAGTGTGTGTGACATGATTCTAGTACAACTAATTCACCTGAGAGCTTCATATGCTATGCTAGTTTGGATGTCCGTGCATCTGCCTGTGTGTGTGTGTGTGTGTGTTTATAGGTAGGTGTTTGCAGCACAGCAGATTTACACGTAAAAGTGTTCACTAAGCTTAGGTATAAAGTGCAGAAAAGATGACACAGCAAATGTTATAACACATAAGTATATATGTATATATATACACATATAATAACGAACAAACACACAAGTACATAAAACTGATAACATTAAAGTGTAATGTCACTTCACTCTAGTACTAGTGATGCATATAACATATGCATCCAACAATAAAATAATGAAATGATGATGACAACGACAGCGATGCCGACAGTGTTTAGTATACAGATTGCGTTAAAAAGTATATCTCACATATAATGCGAGACATATAGTCAAAGTCCCATCATAATCATCATAATAATCGTGGTGTGCTACTTGTTATGATAATCATGATCCATTTTTAGTGTACTAATATATATATAAATATATATATATACGTTAATATATACATATATGTGTTATGTATTTAGACGCATTTCATGTCATGGTTAGCCGTATTCAACGTTACACTCGTAAAAATATACGAGAGAAAATGAGCATTTAGTTATATCTATATCCACTGCGAGCAGATGTGAGCGCCAAATGTTGAATAAAAACATATATGAGGATAAATTTGTGTAAATATGTGTAATGGTCTATTATATCTGTTTGTTACTTTTTAAACTAACATTTAAGGCTTTTAGTATAAAAAAAAAAAAAAAGAAAATAAACTAAAATTTCGTCATTCGTTACATAAAGGCAATGGTCGATTTGCGAAGTAACATAACATTATTGTAAATAAATCGAGCGTGTTAATCATTTCAAATAACTCGACTGAAATTTGAAGTAAAGATGTAGATATTTTTTTGTTCTTTTCGTGGAGATCAATATTTAGTATTTGATTTTTTTTTTTTTTATTAAGTTTTCTTTCAAACGATGTCTAGAAACCAACTCCGAGATTTATTTAAATTTTTAAAAGCCTTTCGAGATAGGGCATCTCAGTCTATATAAAAGCTTTTTAAAAGCAAATATCATACGTCGGGTCAAGTTGCTACGCTATGCGGCCGTAAGAAATTTAGATGTTCTTGCTCTTTTGCTATTCTCCTAATTATAATTTGTGGAAAGAAAGGATGAGTTTTCCAGGAACTTCCTTACGCGACAATCTAACCACAGTGGTATACCGAAGAAATGTGTTAAAGATTTCTTTACAAATCAAAAATTTCTTTTTTTTTGTTAACACAATGTTAAACTGAATTTATCTCTAAATTGTAGAGCAACCTTTACGAAAACACCTATAAATATATATATATATATATATATATATATATATAATAGTATGGCGGCTAATAAAAACCATCAAGCACCACTCACTACACGGTTAAAGACTAATTCAGAAGCTAAATATATGGAGATAGATGGAATTTAGATGGCGCACACATGCATAATATCAATGTAACTTGAATTAGAAAGTGACGCATATAAGGGAGCAGGATTTTTTTTTAAAACTTTTTTTGGTTGTTGTATATTTAAAAGCTTAAGTTTTTTCAAAATGTGCACAATTCTCTGCATTTATATGAGCATTCAAAGCCTTGGATAATAAACTTAACACGATGCTGCTGTTTTTCTGTGCATGCGACATAGACGTTCATATTCATATATATATATATATTCAGTGTTCAGTTTATTATCCATATATATATATATATATACATATATATATTTGGTAAAAACATATGTATTCGTCTGCTTATGTTTTCTTTTCCTTAAACCCATATGCATGCTTGTGTACATAAGTGGAGATGTCCTTTGAGTATTTAGATAAGCGTTGAAATTATGATATTTAATACGAAAAAAAAATTTGTCGTTTTTTTTTTTCTTTGAAGAAAAAAATTTAACAAATGCATCTTCTTTCCTTCTTTTCTTTTTCTCCTATTATACATATTCTCTCTCTCTGTCTTTTTCGCTCTCTTTTCCGGTTTAAGTAGATTAACAATAATAATAATGTGTTATGGTTTCATATTCTCTCAGGCAATATGTGTACATGTGTACGTAGATGTGCCGATAAATGCATGTTTCTCTAGAAATTTCTGACGTACACGTATACACATACACACACATATGAGCGTTTTTATACATACATAAATATATATCTGGTTTTTATGTTGATATTTTTCACTTGTTCAGATCATATCCTATAATTTCGTGTATAACATAATTTGCGTTTCGTTAATTTTTTTTTTTTTTTGCTTTTCGTCTTTGCTAAAGGACTAATACCCAGACTTGCATATGTTTGCATGGACTGTGTGTGTGTGCACATACGTGGCGTTTGTCGGCATTTTCATTTTTTTGGGTGCCAAGGAAACAAAAGAGTTCACTCAGGAGATTTTGTGCATTTAATTGCTAACGTCTATGAATCGGTACAAAATTTCGTATAGAAAAACACTGAAGTTAGTGTCATGCTGCGGAGAACACTAAACCATTTAAATTTAATTTAAAGTTTCTCTATAAATCGGACCATAATGTGTAGCTTTAAAATGAAGAGAAAAATTCTACAAAAACATTTATGAACAATATGTGATGTGTTTCTCTGGGTAAAGCACGCTTTTGGATAAAATTTAAATGTTTATCGCTTTGTTGAGTTATCTTTGAAATTCTTGAAATTGAGTCGCGAATGGTCAGTGAAATATTTGTTTACTCATTCTTTGGCGTCGTCCATGCATTCATTAGCGTATCAATTGTTTCATTTGTCCATTCAACGAATTGCTTATTTACGATATATGTATGTATTTGCTCTCCCGTGATCTCTCAGTCCTTCTTTCCAGTCTATTAATTTCTTTATCTATTCAATTTTCTTTCTTAATTCACCTCAAAATATATGTATGCCAGTGGAAGGGGTTGTGCGTCTTCATCGAGGCCCCAGTGCGGGTTTTATTTATTTTATTTTTCAATTGAAACTTGAAAAGTCAACACTTCAGATTGATTTCAAAAATTCAAATATTACTGCTAAGCATCTATGTAATGAAACTAAAGTAAGTGTTTTAGGTTGAAAGGCTTCTTTGAGTTATTAATATAAAAGAGTTAAAATGAATGAAACGTTTCTTTCCTTAGGCGATTAATTATTATATAGTTCTCGTATTTCTGCTCTTATATGAACAAATTGATGTAAATCTATTGATATGAATGATGTATATGTCAGAATAGAAGATGAAGCAGAAGAAAAACTAACCAAAATTAAAACCAATAATGTGAGTTTGCAACATGAACTACTTAAAAATCATAAGCCTGTGTACGGATGCATTCATAACAGCAAACCATACACATGAACCTGTGTTAAGTATACGCTAACCACCACAACCGATATGAGGGCGGGAGCAAATCGTACTTTGCAGCAATTGCATGGAAAACAATATTGCTTTTGCATAAGTGTCCTATATATATATATATGTGTGTAAGTGTATGCGTTTGCGTGTGTGTGCATGTCTGTGTGGTGCTTTAACCAAAACGAAGACTGATGCCTGACGATAATTCTTATGAGTTGAATAGTATGCAAGAAACTTTATATCTGTATATGTGCTATTGTTTTACATGTAGATATATGTGTGTGTACGTGTATATGTGTGTATGCATATACACATATGTATCTACTTATGCATGAATCAAAGACTACACAGAGATTAATGGACCAGTTTTTACTCTATGTCTACATCTACATGCTAGCATGGATATGTATTTTCATGTGCGTGTGTGGGTTTGTCCATATATATATACATGAATGTTGCATTGTTCTGTGTGCATATATTGCAGGGCAACAGCATCAATTTCCATAGAATGGTTTCATGTTTCATGAAAGACATAACAATAGTGGAGTTATGCAACACAGTAACACATACGAAACTCATGCTATACGGATGTGTGTGGGTGCATGTATGTAGGTTAAAGGAAAAACAACGTTTGAAATGACTTAATAACGTTATTGTTTATTACGTGTTATTTCTCGTTGAAATATGTGCGTCGTTTTGTTTGATTAAAAAAACAAAGGAAAAAAAAGGGAAAAACAAAAACAAAAAAGAAGAGCAAATGAAAAAAAACAAACTTAAATTTTAATATATCTGACAGCTAGAACTTGGTCTCGTTTTTGTTATTTTCTTTTTCTTCATTCTAATTTTGTGCAATAAGAATAGATGGCAAGCAATTTATTTGAGTGATATAATTTCAGTATCAAACGCAGCAGATTATGATAAGGAGTTATATTATCGCTCTTATCGTTGAACGATGCTGGTACATTAGTTGCCTTATTCGAAATTGTGTAAGGAGGAGGAGATGGGAAAGTATTTCTTATTTTTTTCTGGTCGGGACCGTTATGAAGGCAAGAACGTTCGAGTTTTTTTTATATCCGTTGTGACCCGAGTAGTAATTATAGAAATAATGAACCGGTAGGCAAATTTGGGTTGGAGAAAGATTTTTAAAACTAACCGATCTAGATTTCTACACGAATTGATTGTTTCCTTTATGAGTTTTAAATATTTATATAATATGAAGTCATTTCCCGTAGTATTGTTAGGACAATTAGTATAGAAAACAATGTTAAAGACTGTATAGGGTATTCTGGATATAATTGTTTAAGAAGAACAGAGGTTAAGTGATCCGAGAATTAACCTGAAACCTGAAATCTGAAATTTCTGCAAATGGTATGAAAAATTTATAGATTTCTAAACACAATCAAGGATGCGAAGTTAAATTTAAATCTAATTAGCAAAGTCACAAACCAAAATATTGAACAGAGGCGTGTTAAGCAATCAAAATATAGTTAAAATTGATCTTATCTGGACGCTTTTAGAACGACTATAATTAAAAAATCTTAATTTTTTACTAATTAGGTAACATTTCATTTAAAAAGTTTTTCTGTTATGTCAAATATGAGACTGAAAATTGTCACTTTGGCAAAACCAAGTACTGCAAAAAAATGAAATTGATTATGCATTCTGCTCGGAGGAATTTTTTATTGGACTTTCAGTACTTTGCGGTAATTATGATAATTATTAGCGATTTTTTGAGCTTATTTAACTTATTTTCGGAGTTGATCTGCGAATTTTAATTAAAAAATAATGTAAGATCAAGTTTAAAGAATAAAATGTTTCCGGTAAGTGAAGAAGTTAAATATTGTTACGGGAGGAAACTCTATTGAAAAGTTGGAGAGTTGAAGAGTCTGGCAGCACCAACGATAGAAGGAAAACCAATGAGAATGATGAGACCAATGAACAATGAGACCATCGAGATTAAACTGATGAAAGCAATGAGACCAATGAGACTAAACTGATCAAAACAATGTGACCAACGAGACTAAACTGATGAAAGCAATGAGACCAATGAGACTAAACTGATCAAAACAATGTGACCAACGAGACTAAACTGATGAAAGCGATGAGACCAATGAGACTAAACTGATGGAAACAATGAGAACAATGAGACCAACGAGACTAAACTAATGAAAGCGATGAGACCAATGAGACTAAACTGATGAAAACAATGAGATCAATGAGACTAAATTGATGAACCATAAAGAAGTAGTTTGACTGAATTAATTGTCTTAATTGTTATGGTCATCATTGGTCGACTAAGCTGAACTTTAAACTCGATCCAGGGATTTTAGTAGAAACTAATATAATATCATGTTTGAAGTTTCTTTTTTAACGAATTCGGAAATTGTAACCAAAACAAGAAAATTGTGATCAAAATTGTTTTTGTCTGTCTTTTAAAGTAACAATTAAAAGGAAGAATTCGAATTAAGTTCTCTTAGCAAAGCTTTGAGATCGCGATCGTTATTTGAAAGTTGTTATAAAGTTAAGTCATTCGTTCGCTTTTAATGTATGGATCTTCTTTAGATTTTCCACTCTTTGTGGAAGATATGAAAACGACATTGTTTTGTTTAAAGCGGACTCATACATTTTTGCAAAATAGATCCTAATGAAAATTTTACGACAATATCAGAGTAATTTCTTTGTTGAACTAAGGTGTTTGACTATGAGGATCGCGGAAGCATTATTTGTTTATGGGATTACTGCAGCAAAACATTTGCTGATACTCGTTATTGAATGAATGAACGCATGAATGGACAACATAGTGTTGAGTCCGCCATTTTTTTAAGTTCCTATAGGAAAACGTCCGAACATAAATTAAGAAAAAAACAAAAAGAGTGAATGAGTTTCACATGCTAGACTAGAAAGACATATGCACGCGTTCACACTCCGAGACACGAAACTCATAAGCTGATGAAAAACTGTGCAATGCTATACACGGTTAAAACATCGGACTTTCAAAAATAAAATGAAAACTTAGAAGAAAATTAGAAAACAAGAAGGAAAGGAAAAAATAATCCCATACACACTATATATACATATATATGTACATATACATATATGTAAATATATGTATATATGTAAATATATGTATATATATGTATATATAAATATATATGTATATATATATATATATATATATATAAATATATATGTATTTATGTATGTATGCATATATGTACACATTTTTTCACCCCTTTTTAGGTAACTTGTAGTTGATGCTGTTCTCGTTATTGTGCATGCATGTACATGTTAACAAACACTTACGGTAAAGGGTTCTTTAACGGAACTTGTACGCTTTCATTTCCATTTCCGCGTATTTCTAGATAAATTCAGTTCAGTTGTTGTTCGTTTTTTTTTTCTTTTTTTTCGCTTTTGCCTTTTTTTCGGTTCAATTCTGTTTTGTTATTATTTTTGCCCTGAATACGATTTTTTTTCTTTAGTCTCTGATATGCTTTTCGTTTTATATATATTTCACACCAGTATGAATGTATATGCATGTATGTGTTTGTGTATGGTTGATTGTACTACTATTTCATTTGTTTGCCAAACATCTATGTTTTTGTATTTGAACTTCGTTACAGTTACATAGAATAAAAAAAAAAAAAAAGTTTAATTTTGCTCGTTGTGAAAACAGCAGCGCGTGGTGGTGGTTATCAAATGTTTTTGCACTGTTGCTGGATGCAATTGCAAATGTTGGGAAAATGAACAACGTAGACGTAGAATGGTAGTATTTGGGTGATTTTCAACAATTTTCACGCATATATCCGCCGTACCTCTATGCACGTAATTGAAGGTATGTATGTGTGAAACCATTTTAGGCAAACTAACTAACTGCAAAAGTGTGGCTTATGCTACAGTTACTACATAGAAAATGAAAAAAACGTTTTCGTATTTTTTCTTTTCCTACATTTTGTTAAAAAAAAAAAAAAAAAAATGTGAAACAATTGCTTAGCATTCCTAGTAATTGTTTTTAGTAAATGCGATAAATTTAACTGCGTATGTGAATGAATTCGCATGGAGAGTTATTCCCGTTCTTTAGCGTCGCACCTACGCTTCGCTTTCGCTGTTTTCGAAGAAGAAGGTTAAAGTGTAAGAAATGAGACATAACAGAGCATGTTTTCGTTTTCTTTTCTCTTTAGTCTTGACTACGTGTTGCAGTTACTTTATATTAAAGTTTTTAATTGTATTTAATTTTTTCTTTTTTTATATTGTTATTATCATTTCAGTGCGTACATATTTATTTCGCCCGCTTGACTTTTAGCTAGGGAAACCGACTTTTCAGTATTCATTTAATGATCCAAATAGAGCTAAACGTGCATTGATTCTTCATTTCGTTGGTATCCGTCAAGTGACCGTTATTATCACCAGAGACGAGAAAACTTTACTAGTGAACTCATAAAGCAACTTAACGTAGGATTCTAGGTCGCTTTACCACCTTCTATGTATTAGTTGTTTACCTCAAAATTGCTCAAGACTGCTACAGGAATCATTGAAGAAACATTCTTTGATTGTTTACTTTATTACCTAAATTGGAAAGTGAACAAAACACGAAAGTCGATCTAGATATTTCTGTTTGTAAGTCGGTCTTTATTCGTTCTTTGCATGTATTCAAAATTGTGAGATGATTTAGTTGTACAGTCTGTCCGATCATTTATTAGCGGCATTCCCGCAGTTTCAAAAGTTGTTACAAGAAGTTTGCATGAAATATTTTTAGATTAATTTTGCAGATCAAAATTGAAAGTGAACGTCACGATTTCTTTTTTTTAATATGACCAGTTATTCGATGGATATTGCCTATACACGTACAAACCCGGTGAGGGTCAGAAAGGAAATCCGCAATCTGAGAGATGTATACAGGGATCGGCAACTGCGAGCTTATGCCATCCGTAATTAAAATATGGTCTATGGGCTACGCACGGGGAATTGGGACCAGTTATGGGAATTTGATAGTAGCGCTTCACATCTATTGAGCTTTGCTGCAACCCATAAGTTTAGTTCAGCTTAGCGTTTACTATGGGAATCTAAACTGGAGGGCACAGAGGATAATGAATAAAAGATTTGCAACGCCTACCTTCAAATCATTAAGTATCGAGAAAGATGGTATTTAGTCATTTCTGAGTGAAGTGGTCTCTACTTATTTCTTAATTTAACTATAGTCGAGTACAGACGTCGGGTTCATGTCTTACGTGAAGTTCTGCTGGCCATTCTGTTGAACATACTTAGAAGTTGGGAAGTTTTAGTCATAAGATGAGTCAGTATTGCTAATGGCTAATGGTAAGCGAAAGTGAAAAGAAGGAGAAAAGTGAATATGATAGAAGATAAACGAGATGAAATAACTGAGAAAAATGAAAGCAGATAACTCAGAAACTTTTGTTTCTTAATTTAAACGTTACGAAATTGAGGTTCGACCAACTATTTCAAATTCTACTTAAGTATGATTCCGCGGAAAGGAATAGGCTTGGAAGGCGACGTTTGGCGAGTCTGGCGAGCTTCACTTTCGGCCTGAGTTATTCCACACCTTTCTAGCCGCTTAACTTATTTCTGTCTGGTATATATAATCCCTTTTTCGTATTTTCAGAATCTTAAGTTAATGTAATTACCTCCGTTCATCGGAATCAAATTTGCAATTTTTGCTAGAAAGAACTGTAACTTCAAATATATATTGATGCATTACTTGTGAAGGCCAAGTTCCACAAATCAAACAAGGTACTATTTGCGATAGGATTGCAAGTCGCTTCAGTTATTTTTATCTATTATGGAGTTTGCTTTGGTTTCATGTTTCGTCTTCGGTTCTTCTACTGATGATTCACTGAATGTTTTAATATTTATTCCCAAAAGAATTGTTTATGTAAAACAACACTGACAGTTAAAAGTCGAAAACGTTTTTTTTATTAGTTCACGGAAGAGGCTATAAAAAATTGGACATCTTTTTGACTGATTGATTGAATACGCTTGAAACTATTCATAGACAATATCTAATGAATACAGAGAGAAAGGACTCCCTTAACTATATTCGTTGTGCATAAACAAGCTGACCTGAATCATTTCCAAAGTAGAGCATAACTACAAACAAACAAAAAAGAAAAAAAACAATCTGCAATAATTAACTAAAACTTCATATCTTCCAATGCAACAACAAAGAAGCTATCAACAAACATACACAGGGATGTGTGTAGCTGCTAAGTGAACACCACTATCAGCCATTTTTACAACACTTATTAATTTTGAGTATTACAAGCACGATATGTTGTTTGTTTGTGTCCGTACATGAATGGCTTACGCGTAACGACTTTGCTTTGTTTCGTATGCTCCTGTATGCATATGTTATCATATATATATTTAGATATATATATATATATGTATATATATGTATATAAATGTATAGATCTGTGTACGTATGCACGAACGCTAAGACCAGCGTAAGTGATTTCGTGGCTGTTGTTGTGAGGCCGCAAAGTGCACTTATGATATTGGATGGACCATTATGCCATTATGGTGTAAATGCTTATAAATTTTGTGAAAATTACAGATATTCATATAAGCACATGTACATATCTTTACACATATGCATATGTATATAAATATACATACGTATATACGTATATATAACCTAACGCATGCACTGGACCCATAACTGTTTAAGATGGCCTGTAATGATGGAATAATAAAAACGCTGGCCATTGTTTTCTCTTTATGCTAAGCGCAAGAGGCGGAAAGAGAGAAAAAGAGTACGCTAAGAGGGAGAATATCTTCACAATATCGTGGTATGCACAGTTTATAGAATGTGGTTGCTTCATATGCTCATAACTAGCGCGAGTGTTGAAAATTAGCATAATTTCGATATTATTTTTGAAGCGTAGCGTAGGAAAGCGTTGTCCAAAGATAAGCAAGGAAACAATTTAAGCGCTCCCCAGATGAACATGACGGAGTAACAACAAAGAAAAGAAAATGATAACAGAAAAAATAGTATAACACAAGACTTTTGCGCTTCTCTTTATATGTATACGCGTAACATAAGCATGTAATGTGTTTATCGTTGGTTTCCTTGTCGTTGCTGTTATCGTTTGTGGTTGTTGCTGTTGCCATTCGGGAAACAAGTGGACATTATGGTTAACTGCGGCCACAGATTAGAGTTTTACCCATAGAGTCATAGCATCATACACTTGCATTGGCCCATTCTTTCCTCATAACGCGATATGTTAGAGGCAAGCAAAATAAATTTCCTACCGAAAAAGGGAAGAATTGAAAAAAAAAAAAATAATTAAATAAATTTACTAAGAAATCCTTAAAATTAGGTCAAAAGATCTCTAGAGAAAAGATTAAATAGGATAGTGCATTAATCTGAAATATTCTCAAAGCTATATATAACGGAAAGTTTTTATAAAGATTTTGGTTACGATGCGGAATAAAAACAAAATGTTAAAAAAAATGTATAGAAACACCTTTCAATACCGGGAAAGAGTATGCGATAGAAATTTCTTAAAACTTCAGCTCTTTGTCTGATGAGGTCTTACAAACATCCAGCAAATTCAAGTCGTGTTGTAATGAAATCAATGATGTGCCACGAAAAATGCTATCGTATATAGAATGAAATCCATTTTTGCAAATAAGTGGACGTCAGAAATCCAAAAAAAAAAGAGCATGAGAATTCTGGCCGAATTTATACAATTCGTTGAATTTGAAGCTTCCAACTTAAACAGGGTGCTCAGATTTCCCAGCAATAGTCATTAAATCTATGGATGGAAAAAGAGTAGTCCAATGGAAGTAGCGATCTGAGTTAGATATCAAAGATTCGGTTACTCTTAGAATAATTTGTCATTTATAAGCCTACTGATGCCAGTCCTGACTAAATGCCCCAATATTGCTTATTAAAGAAACAAAAAATATTATTGCAATAAAAGTAGACCTTATCTTGTTGCAAATAAATTACAATAAAAAATTTCATATTCCTGGAATGTTCTTACTTAGAGCGGCACAAGCTTTAAAGTCACGTTTCATGTAGCAAGTGTTCGATTTCAGCTCGCGAGTTAACGAGAATGTATTCAATCTAACAAAA
The DNA here is from genome assembly GCA_000671755.1 of Glossina brevipalpis. NCBI lineage: Eukaryota > Metazoa > Arthropoda > Insecta > Diptera > Glossinidae > Glossina > Glossina brevipalpis. Next base: position 29,962 of record KK351542.1, read on the forward strand.
TTTATACGAAAAGAAATAAAAAGTTTCGTTTTCCAACTTACTCGGTCCTATTAATTGCTCGTTATATTCCGATAATGTTTTACTTAAAACATCATGAGCAGGGTCATATATATCTCTTATTGACTTCCTTTCAAATTTTTTATTTTTAAATTTTCTAGAAATGTCATACAATTCAGAGCTAAAATTGATTTTAAAAATGTAAAAATTTTTCATTTTTTTCATCCATTTCTTATTCTCACGCTTCTCATTTCTATGCTACAAATTCCTTTGAATCAGAAATTTCAGAGATTTTATTAGGCCCATCCGTTTGTCTGCGCTGTCAAAAAACTTTCTAATCTTCAACGTCACAAACGTATACACATAAACGCTGCAGACTTATTCCTGCCACTTCTTCCACGAAATCCTGATGACTCAATGTACGTCAGACACATCTATTATGGCCCAAAATCAGAGCTAATCGCTAGAAAAACGAAAAAATTCGATGATTTTTCATTAACTTCCACAATAAAGTTTCAGCAGAAACTACAAAAATTTTCAGATCGTTTCGGAATTCGCATAAAATCTCACTTCGCATTCTTTTCATGTGTAATAAGCACTTAAATGATTTGTTTTTCATCGGCTGTAGCAGTTTTATTTTTCCTTTGTTACTGAATGAATTTCGGAAGAAATTCGTAACAAAATTAAATCATTTTGTAGCCAATTTGTATAAATAGATATAAATAAAATTAAATCTAAATTAAATTGTATGACTTAATTAATAAAATTAATAAATAAATAAAAGAAAAGAAATATATAAACGATTAACTCGCGCCACACGAACCAAATGGATGATAGAACATAAAGCAACTACAATAATCAACGTCATCTTCTCCTGGTCCATTTTTAAAGAAATCGATCAATCTGCTTGGAATCCCCACAATATCATAACGGGGTTGAACACCAAATTCCGTGATATTGGATTGATATTGAAAGGCATCACGATGTTGGTAGACGCCTTGCTGGTATAATTTATATTTTTTTTCCCGTATCTCCGGAAAATTGTATTCAACTTAATTTGGAAAATAGTTTCGAAATGACAAATTCACAAATATTTCTCAAAGCTATGACGATTGCTTAAGGCATTGTGATAGTGATTTTTACAAAATCATGCCAAGTAGTATAGTAGTACAGTATTTTTTTTGTAAATTTTCTTTTTTTTACATTTTTTTCTTCTTTCTCTTTTTTATTTTTTATGTTTCTGTATTGTTCGTTTCTATACTGTTTATATTTTTCATTTCTTTCCACAGTTTTTATTTTATTTTATTCTATTTTTACTTCTTTTAATTCAATTTTTTTTTAAATATTTTTTTTTAAATTTTAATTGCATGAGCTTTTTAAGCAAGTTTTGCTGGATTTTATTGTAGCGACGGTGACGCGATTGTTACACAATTGATACAAACCATTATAGTTTATTAAACGAAAGATCGTCAAGGAAGAGAAAGTGTCAGTATCGTAAGTAATGATTTAAAATTCGAGAGAAAGCAAATTTTTTCAAAGATCCATCTATTAACTTCATCCATACAGTCCTGCATTCTTAATCATGAAAGAATAAAAATCTAATTAAGTCTTCGTTACTTCGTTACTTACTAATGTTCTTCGGGGTCTTCCATACCTATTAATTTACATGTCATAACAAAACATTTTTGGTGAAAATGGTTCCAAACTTTTATGAAATCAATCTGAATGTGTGTTTGTCAATTGGATGTTATTATTTCTTTAGCAACTTTCAGCAACTTTCTTAATCAAGCTTTTTTCGAGAAATCTTTTATAGCAAATGTGAAAATGTTAAAAAAAAAAATGTTGAAATAAACTTCGTCCTTTACATATATAGATTAGGGTTAATTTCAAAGCTAATGGTTACATTTACAGTTATTTTTTTTTATTCATACAAACACTCTGAGAAATAGAGAAAGAAGTCAGAGAAAGAGATGTGACAGAGTGAAACTGTAGACTAGGAAGTGTATATTCCATTGGGACCGAAAGCCAAAAATTTCACGGTAGTTGCGACCACGCGCCTATTTAACTCGGTTATGCTTTCTTGATGATGATTTTAATAGCCGGTTCACGAAGAAATTTAGTAAAAAGTACTCACTTCACCCGTATTGAATTATGAAATATCATCGTTCCGTCCTTTCATTTTACGAATTTATAACTTTTCATTTTTTTTTTTTGAAACACATGTATCTATGGGTTTATACAAAATGCTGTAATCTGTGCTGACGAGTGTCACAAAATCGATGAAAGAGAATATTATGAAATTTCTTGTCGGAATTTTTTTTGAAGAGAAAAGTTATATAAAATCATTATTTTTTCCTGTGTATCGTATGCTTAAATGGTTATGCGCAGGGTGTCTTAAAAGATGAACTCATTGCGCGCTAAATAATATCATAAAAATTGTAGTTAGATGATGGAAGATTTTTTTGAATCTACACAGGCAGCAGCAATATTAGCGAGATTCAGGATTCTAGATGTAATCTTTTCTAATTCTGGATTTATTGATATTCTCTTGTTCTTCTTAAAATAAAGTCGCGCCATTACAATGCATGATATAAAGTCTTATTTCCAGCCTAACCTATGATTCAGAGATAGGGTATTAACTGGGTAGTTACCTGTAAACGTTTGCTCCAAGAAATTTCTAATAAAAGTTTTTTATTTGTTTTCATGAGATTTCTTCGCAATTTTATCACAGACTGACTATTTCAATGGAATTTTACTTTAAATAACGAATTCGATTGAAAATGGTTTTGCTTGAGAGATCATATCAATCAGAGTAAAAATTTAAAAACCCATATGATTATATAAAACGAATAAAATCGAAACTTTTGCGTTAAACATAATTGTAGATGAAATTATTTATTGAAATTTGGAATTTATTAACATAAAAGTATAAACGAAGTCATAGTTATAGTTAGTTAAGGTTTGAGCATATTTTCTTCGATCACCCTGTACGCAAGCATATATATACATGTTTACGTAGAGCTCATTAAAAATTTTCAACTGAAAAACTTTTATCGGAAGAAGATTTCTATATAACAAACGTGCTTATATACACAGGCACATATCTCATAACTCATATGTTCGTCTAATTGCTGTACTGTTTACAACTACACATATATGTATAGCATTTATTATAGTTCGTAGTTTTCAAAAGGAAAAAATCCCACTGTACAAAAAGAGAAAAAGAGACGAATAAGTTCTTCCACATGTCTGTTATTCCTTCTTAGTTATAACAAATAACAAATTCTATATAAATGTATACATTTTTACATTTTATGTTTATAGAGTATGTGTAATGACGTTGCCGCGATTTTCTTTTTTTTTTTTTTTTTGTATTTTATATTTACCGTTGTAGTTGTTGTTGTTGTTGCCAGTAGCTGAATGTGTTTATTAAGTCAATTATGTTTACTTGCATATCCTATTTTTTCCCAGTACTTTGACATTTAAATTAATAATAACCATTAGAAGCGGATAAACTTAATTATGAAGAAAAAAAAAATTGGGAACAAAAGGTGGAAGGAAAAAAAAAAAATAGTTCAGAAGAATTTTTTGATACCCGTAAGGTATTGTTGTGCTTAATTCATTATCGCGTACAGTTCTGAGCCACTTACTCACTTACTAAGATGGTTTCAATTTTTCAACATATATCTCGTTTAAGAAAATTTATAGCATGGCTAGTAACTTTCAATTGAGTGCTTTTAGCGTATGGAACAAATGAACAACTGTTGAGTTTATTGGTTTATTGATGATTTTGCTCATTTCTTTACCATCAGACATATTTGTCATTAAGTCAAAGTACATACGATATGCTTGAATTTAATTATTTAATCGCGTATTTGAGTTGTTAGTTAACTACTATCTTTCCATTCATCAAGCGAAGCTTCTTCTTCGATTGGTTATCTTCGGTTATTCTCGCGTAGTATTAAGTGTTGAATTTATAAGAGTTTCTGCATTGTTCTAAATTCTTCAATGATTCTGTCTGCATTAGTTGATCTAAAATTTAAATGTTGTCATAATTGTATCGTAGCGATTATCAAGTTATTTTTCAATAGTCAATATTAATTACCGAACTCCGTTCGAATATTCTGAAGGCTTGATTGAAGTTGGCATGAAGGCTATTTTTCTCAAATTTCAAATAAAAAGAGTTATGCTCTATCTGCCATTGTTCGTGATGGGCTGAACCGTACCCTATAGCTTGTGGCCAAAGATTCTTTTAATTCGCGATCTGTTTGTCAAGTAGAGAATGTCCTTCATTCGGCCAGGTGAAAAGTATTTGATCCGTGAAAAAAGTGAAAAAAACTATTTACTTAACTTTCTGATTCCGCATTCGTTTTGAATCATTCAAACAAAGTTCAGTTTCAAGGGGGAATCTTCTATTATTCTTGCATACGATTGGAATTTGAACCAAAAATTGTAGTAACGATATGCGACACAGCGGTCTTTCCGTTTACGCTTTATTAAACAGTTATCTATTTTCTTTACCACTTTACGAGTAAATGCGAATTCTATCGAGGAAGTTCCCTTCAAAATGCTTTCTATCTCTTACTCTTACTTTAAATGATCATCGGCTGTTTATGCTTAACATTTAATTTTAAAATAAAAAGCATAATTTAATCTGCAATTATCTGTAGTTATAATAACAACGTGTTTTTTTGACTATGCTGAACTCAGCAGTGATTCAGCATACTCTTCGTTCTATTTCATTAATTAACTATCTATCGAGTTTCTTGGGGTCTTCCAGTACTCATATAATGTTCTTCAACGGATTGCAAATTAAAAAAGCATTTTTTTTACTATATTAAATGCAACGGTGATTCTGTTGGCACGTTCTTAATCCAGTACTCATTTCTTTTATTATTTCTCTAAAAAATTTTATTAAATGAAAAAAAATTATCTTTGAATTGTTTCAATCTTCTGTTTAATTATTAAATTGTTGTATACACTATCCTTCTTTTTCCGTTATGATTAACTCAGCAGCATTTCTGCCCGCACTTTAGAATTTACTTGTTTATGGGTATCCTTTTGTCAACTCAAGTTTTCTTTTCAAGGTTTGGGGTTTTTTCCTCATAGGTTATCATTGAATTTAGCACTTAGCCAATAGTAAAGGAGAATACTAAGCCGACTTACGGCCTTTGTTTAAGTTAAGCAAGTTTGATAATAATTATGGATGTGTAAGTCTTGTTGATTCCATTGTTGACTTGCCATGACTTAAGTGCCAGATAGAATAAATTAGTGTCAATTTCGTTAGTATTTATTAATGCAAATGATTGCTCCTGTTCATCCTATGATAATATAATATATATATACTTTGCATACATAAGTAAGCAAAAATATTAGAGATATAAAAAGAAAAAACAATAATATAAAAGGAATTATATTAAAAATTATATTTCAAGTTTTAAATTAAATTAAGAAAAAAAAAAAAAAAAAAAAAGATTGTGGAAAATCGTCAATAAAAGTGTTATAAAAATTTTTCCATTTCCAGTTAACATATATTGCATGGATTTTTTTTTCTTCTTCTTCTGTAAAAATGGAAAATTGACACATATATAGGATTTATATGCAAATTTGTGCAAATGAAATGCTTTTCTATTCGTAGCATATACAAGGATATTGAGGACTTTAATCTCATCTTT
>KK351546.1:12616-23417 GCA_000671755.1 Glossina brevipalpis
ATCGTCGAAAAGTTTTCAGTTTCTTTAGAAACCATTCAACCCTGTGAACAGGTAAAATGAATGGCTGCTTTTCGCCAGTAACTTAATGATTATTAAAAAATCGCATGATCTCTAGATCTTGTTCCGCTATTATCGCCAAATCGCTTACTTTTTTTAAAGTTTACGTCGCACTATATTCCGGCGAAAGCCTTCTACGGAAATTGCTGTTTGTCTGTATAATTCGGAACGACGTGATGCTGTAATTTGTTTGATAATGAAAATGTGGCAACGATAATATAGTCCGCAAGTAACGATGGGTGAAATCAACCCAATGCTTAACACTGAAAATGAAACCGAATACTTGATTCTAATCTCAAGCTCTGTGTTTCAGGTTATCAAAAGTTTCTGGTAATTTGTGGAATATCTGAAATGAATGTCTTCCCGGTCGTCAAAATTCAAATCTGTGGATCAAATTTGGCACAAGCATTCAGAGTCACTGCACATACCTTGGTATAGAGAATGGACTGGATCGTTCAGAAGATGACACGCTGTGAACACCTTCGCTTTTTCAGCGTTTTGTATATTATCCATAAACCACACAAAAAAATGTTCACTGCATTCCACAAAAATTAAGAAAATATGCCACGCCTTCTCAAAGTTGTAGTGTATCGAACTTTAGTTTGTTTGGCATATTTTTGACGACAAGGGTAACAAGTGTATAAGGTTCGGTACAGCCGAATATAGTTTTTTTACTTATTATTTACTAATTTCACGTTTCTCTTTGACTTACTGTACCTCTCAGCAGTTTTTTAGTGTTAGTTTATACGAATTATAAGTGAATGGCACTAAATCCAAATTCGTGTTGTGCTCTCGTTTATTTTCATTTCTTCCTACAGAGAATGCTTTCATTAAAATTTATTTGTTTTCCAATTACTGCTAATTATCCCCTTGTATTCTCTAAGCAGGCATATGAACACGTGAAGTTATGGGTAATTGATCGATATCATCCCCCATCAGCCAATTCCTTCCTCTTCCCCCTTCTACCTATAGACATCATTTACAAAAAGTGAGTTTCGATTTAATGATTATTAAAATATTGTTAAGGTGGTTTGTTTGCATTGCAATAATCACATAAAACAGCAGCAGTAGTCATTGGAAGCAACAACAACGCTAGAAATTGCAATAAATGAAAGTACAACCCACATAAATATCAATACTTAATCTCATACAACTCCACCCACAGTTGTAATCGTTGACGTCCCACACCAATTACCGATTAAGAAATATTGTCAATACTTTCGAACAACCATCTATACGCAATAAATGTATGCAAAGATCATTCTTTCATCCCCCGTCTAGGTCCCAAAAGTAGTTAAATGACGTTTTTATTCTTATTTTTTTCAAAATATTCACATATTAGCCGCAATGTTTGTGTGTTTATTGTTCTTGTAAGAAAATGTTATTACATCGTTTAGGTCGAGATAGCAAAGCAGGGTGACTGAGTTTCATTTTGCAAAATATTTATTCTGAAAAGACAACAAAAAAAAAAACAAATCGTAAGCGGTAAATCTGATTGTGCTTGCAAAATCCTACTACCGAACTTAAGTATCTTTGCTTTTCATTTCTTTGTCCCGTACGTCCGTCATATTTCCCAACGCTTAAAATGTTGAGGTTGCAGTGAATGGCGTCTCGGTTTATGAATGCCGAACGACTGCACCCATATTATAAATTGATGATGCTTTTGCCAAATCGCTATTGGAAGATGTAAACTAATACTGTTCGTTTCTTTACACAATCGAACATTAGCAGTACGACTACTACTACTAGAGGAAAATCGTGAAAAGCCCGGAAAGTTTAATAAGAGGTGTGTTGCTCACTTGGTTTGTTGTGCTGGGGTGAAAATTGTTTGCAAAAAAATTAGGGTTTATTTGCAATTGAGGTTTCCGCAAAAACTTTTCCTATTCTTTTTTCGCTTGACAGTAAGGGTGTTAGGGAGTGACAATAACAATACAAAACAGATGAAAATCATTGAGAGAAATGTTACTTTGAAAAGTCAAATACGCTTTTCCGCGTTTCTTCTTTTTCTGCAATGAAAACGTGCAGCAGAAGCAAGAAGACGTAATATTTTGATTTGCCTGAATGTTTAGTTGATTGGCTTTCGGTTTTTCGCAAAAGAAAAATAAACATTTAGCGGGTGTAAAGCTTGCGTGTCATAAATTTTACAATACTGACAGGCGATATCTTTCATCGCATACGTCGACACTTTTTGCTAAAAATTCGCAAACCCTCAATAAACTAAACATGTCATTAAAAACAACAGCAAATATACTGTCTGCACGGGGGCGCATTGGTATGAGGGTGTAGTTGGAGGAGATTAAGTTTCCTTATTCACAGAAAGCCTGTAAAGGGAATTGTTAAGTAGCGGCTCAATGGCATCATTTTCCACCATAAGAAAATTGAGTATTCAAGAAAGGAAAGCAGACAAAATTACGAATAATTTTAATATGAGAATAATGTTTATATGAAAGGGAGAAGTTTTTGTAGGTGTTTTGTTACTTAAGGCATATAATAACGTCTGAAATTTTATGTTTCCATTGTCTTTTAATAACCAGCAACAATTTTATAGGCAATTTGGCAGGTATAACTAGTAACGATAGGGAAGAGCAATGTCGAATAATAGCTGTAAAGCAAGATATTTAAACAATTTTAATAGATATTCTTTGTAATGACTAGAGATTGCGACTACAGAACTTAAACTTATTCTTAGTCTCCAGATCGCATTCAAGTAATCAAGCGGCAGGGTAGTATTGACGACTACCCTTGGCTCAACAAGATTGCCTCAATTCTGTCTGGTCTTATTTTATGTGATCTAACTTAAACCACCCTATCCTAACATCAAACCCGTGTTCGATCTCTTTCCCTGCTGTTAACAAAGCAACATCAAACATCGTAAATAATTGGTTTCAAGTAAACGCTTTAATTCCTCACGAGAAAGCGAGTTAATTCCCCGACCTTTAACTACAACTAGTTTGTTACAAAGTACATTATGTCCGTTTATTAGTGCGACAATCTACAAGCTAATGCGTTCTATTCGTGGCTTCTTCAATTTCATGTGCCTTCTTCGGATTTGTGCAAAATATTTTTTGAATACAACGGATAAATAACGCCGCTGAATACAGTCACTTCTCGACGGAAAATGTTGATAGGATCTATATATGCCATACTTGAAACGTATAATTTTTTTTGACTAGCAGCTCTTAATGTATAAAAGCATGTGGAGTCATATCAATCTTGACTGAAGCCAACAGTACAGTCCTTCTTCTAAAGAAGTTCTTCACCGCTTAAACTGTAATTGCAGATGCTTTACCCGTTTTTCGTTTCTGAAGCAAGAGTTGGACTGATAACTTGTGTTTACCAAGTACCGATTTATTTGCATTAAGACTAATTGATAAAAGCAACTGAAAATCATGAATTTTCCATACTCCATGTACTGCTTCAGGTTAGTATTCACTAATTCAAGGAAACATTGTTCTTTAAGTCTCTATAATTTACTCAAACAGAATACCAGTTATATCAAAAACTAAAAAGAAATTCATTCACTGACTTTATTTAAATCGAAAAATATTTCTTTTCCTTACAAAGTAACAACAGCAACGAAACAAAGTGGCCTCATTATACGCAACAAGTTTGAATGATTGAATTTTTAATGCTTCGTACGGTTTATATTTTTATTTTTTTACTTTAGAACAATAACTCCAACAATGGCTAAATCTGTGCTGTAACCATGCATATTATTAGGTTACCATTCATTTCGCCGCCATCCCTCTACTTCAAATCAACCACACTTATATTTTGCTTTTAAAAATAAAAGTCCTGTTCGACCATTTCTAATGGCAACGACAGGGATCCATTTGCTAGAAACATGCAAAATTTTGGCAATAAAAATTCTTGTTTGTTGTTGTAAAAGAAATTTACTGACTGCTGTACAAAATACAAGATTTCGCATTTTATAGNCTGGTTTCTTTTTTTCGATTCACTTCTACCTCTTAAGTCGAAAACATATGATCCCCGCGCCTCGAAGAATTAATTTAGTGTGAGAAGTTCCATTACCGTAACGAGCAATTGAAGCGCAAATAGTTTCTCAAAATCGAATGTATCGGCATAAACAATAGCATGATGTTCACAAGGTCTTTAGTTGTCAGTCAACCCGATAAATTTGATCATTTAGGAGTTTGGCAGATTAGTATTTTGGTTTATGATAAGGTGACCAAACGGTTTCACTGAGACGTCAGACTGTACAGACAAATGGTCTGACTAAGATTTTGCAGTAAACGAGTAGACTTAAGCATAGGATATAATTTCCACTAGGAAGCCTATGGGTTAGAATAAGCGTTGCCGTAGCAGATAGAAATAATAACCGTAGATGCCATTGCTATGTCTCCGTAATTTTTAAACCTTCCTCCTCCTATGCTTTTGAAAAAAAAAGAAATCATAAATATCAATATGGCGTCGCTTACTATGATATGGTTCAAATTATTGACAATAACAAAAAATATACCTAAAGTTAGAGCACGTGTCATGTACACGAGTTAAGCGTAGACATTTGCATATTTATAGGCGTTTGCATAAAGAATATAAAATATTGGTAGAAAATTGATGTTTTGTCCAAAGCGTCCAAAGCGGAGGATAAAGTGTCTAAATAAATTAAAACTTAAAAAAAAAATAAAATTTATTGATTAAAGGCACGTGTTGAATATTAAGTGAATCAAAGTAAAAAACAAATAAATATTTTCTAAAAAATTATGAAAAAATTGAAGATAAATGTGAAAAATTGTCAAAAGTGACTTAAGAAAGAAATTCTTTTCTTTTCACTATCACGAAATGTATTATCAATAATGGTAATTGATTTTCCTTTTTTTTACAATTTTTGTATATTCCACTTGCCAATCACCCACACATATATACCTATGCTGTGAGGGAAAAAAATTAAAAGAAAAATTGTGTTAAAAAAACGTTAACGAAACAGTTTTCTTCAATTTCATTGGTTGTTGGTTTATACGTTTATTGTACGAGTATGTTGATGTTGCTTAGGAAAAACCTCCTTCTTCTTGCATACAGTGACACATGGAAACATTTTACGCCAATACTTATAATAGATATATATGCCAGCATCCACATGCATGTATTGAATGTTTAGGGCCGAGAATGAATAGAACGAATATTGGTTAAAAAGAAATGCTAAACAATTGCCGGATAGATTGACAAAAAAGAAAATAAAATGAAAAAATAAAAACAAAAACCACCACAAAGCTATAGGGAAGAGAAACCGATGAGGATAAAAGNAGATTTCGCATTTTATAGCGAAGCATTGTTTACGCTTGAATATCGTTTGCAATCATTTGAGAGAATTTTCCACTTCCGTATTGCGTTTACCATTTCCTTCTTAAAGGCAAAAACACGAAAATAAATAAAAATAAATTTAATATATTTACTTACAAAAATGTTAGGTGCATGTATATGGTCATAGACCAGCTCCATGTTTACGCTTCAAAGGTCGCGTGCCACTAACCTTACTAACCGGTTAGTGCCTTAGTTAGTTGCTTGTAGAGTGTTTTCCCCTGTCCACTAACGTAAGTAATTGTTTTCATGAATTTTTCACCCCTTGTTAAACATAATTATTTGGTTTCATTGATGTTTATGAGTGCGACAAAACTGACCTTTATGGTTATTGATTGACCTTCAATACCTATGACGTGAACCTGTGGCTGTTTGCCCAGCTTGTCGTTAGTCGTTAATGTTTTTTCTTGTTTACTTATTTGTAGTCGTGTACGGCCAACATTTGATTAATTCGCAATTTGTTACTGGCAATTAAGCGTTTATAGTAAAGGGTTGCGTGTATAGATATCCCGGTTTTTTTACGAAAAAGGAGCCAAAAAGAGTGCTACATGAAACCGGTTTATAATTTGTACTTAAAACAAGTAAAAAGTTATGTTCGCCTAAGAGTGAATCTTTAATATTCATCACCTCAAGCCAGTATGCTGCAATTACAAAATATTTGTATCACTTTAAGGACGTAAAGTGGGAAAAGTAATAGAAAGCATAAAGCCAGGTAGCATCGTAGCTTAACTGATGAAACTGGTTTCTTTTTTTCAATTCACTTCTACCTCTTAAATCGAAAACATATGATCCCCGCGCCTCGAAGAATTAATTTAGTGTGAGAAGTTCCATTACCGTAACGAGCGTTTGAAACGCAAATAGTTTCTCAAAATCAAATGTGCCGACATAAACAACATCAGCATGATGTTCACAAGGTCTTTAGTTGTCAGTCAACCCGATAAATTTGATCATTTAGGAGTTTGGCAGATTAGTATTTTGGTTTTTGATAAGGTGACCAAACGGATTCACTGAGATGTCAGACTGTACAGACAAATGGTCTGACTAAGATTTTGCAGTAAACGAGTAGACTTAAGCATAGGATATAATTTTCACTCGGAAGCCTATGGGTTAGAATAAGCGTTGCCGTAGCAGAAAGATCTAAAAACCGTAGATGTCATTGCTATGTTCGCCTAAGGGTGAATGTTTGATATTCATCGTCTAAAGTAATTACAAATTTTTCCGGTGGGAAAATGTTAGTTTTTACACTTTATACGTAACAGACTTGTCGATTTTTATCCTATGAAAATTGAAAATCACATAATAAGTGGCTTAAGGAAGGCAATAAGGACTTTTAAATGCACATTTTGCTTTGGACCCTGTAGTTTGGTGGTGGACATAATATAGCAAAGAAATTCGTTTCATGAATTTCTTCACACGTATATCATATGCATAAGATTTATTTATATTCTTCCGTAAACGTATTCTCCTAAGTAGTGCGGTATACTCATTACGGTAACTAGAGTTTTCTTCACACAAATTGCAATTTTTTCATTATTGTGAACGTTCAACGCGTAAAATAATTTCATCTAAAATGTACTTAAAATCCGAAATTATAAAAAAATTAATCCTCCGCCTCCTATCACGGTTTCTGTCTAAAACTTTTCTTGCTAAATACACTTTGAAAGAAAAAAGTGAAAATCATAAATATCAATATGGCGTCACTTAATATGATGATAGAGCACGTGTCATATATACAACTTAAGCAGAGCTACACATTTGCATATTTATAGGCGTTTGCATAAGCAATATAAAATATTGATGAAAATTTGATGGTTCTTTCGAGGCAAAGAAGAAAGACTTCAAAGCATTCAAAGTGGAAGTTAAAGTGCCTAAATAAATTAAAAATCAAAAAAAATTCGTATAAATATTTTGATTAAAGGCACGTGTTGAATATTAAATGCATGAATCAAAGTAAGAAACAAATAATAGGTTTCTAAAAAATTAAGAAAAATTAGAGACAAATCAGAAAAATTGTCAAAAGTGACTTAAGAAAGAAATTCTTTTTTTTTCACTATCACGAAATGTATTATAAATAACGGTAATTGATTTTCCTTTCTTTTTTTACAATTTTTGTATATTCCACTTGCCAATCACTCACACATATATACCTATGCTGTGAGGGAAAAAAATTAAAAGAAAAATTGTGTTAAAAAAACGTTAACGAAACAGTTTTCTTCAATTTCATTGGTTGTTGGTTTATACGTTTATTGCACGAGTATGTTGATGTTGCTTAGGAAAAACCTCCTTCTTCTTGCATACAATGACACATGGAAACATTTTACGCCAATACTTATAATAGATATATATGCCAGCATCCACATGCATGTATTGAATGTTTAGGGCCGAGAATGAATAGAACGAAAAAGAAATGCTAAACAATTGCCGGATAGATTGACAAAAAAGAAAATAAAAATGAAAAAATAAAAATAAAAACAAAATCCGTCACAAAGCCATAGGGAAGAGAAAGCGATGAGGATAAAAGAAAATAAAATTCAATTGAATTTTTATGTAACAACTTTTTTGATGCTGTAAAACTGTCGTCCCCGCCTGTCTGTCTAGCTGCACATAGTTGGTGGTTATATGAAAGGTTTAAAAGAAAACTTGAAGTAAATTGAATTTTTCTTCCCCTTTTTTTATATTTTTGTAAAAAATTGATTTCTTTATATAGGAGCATGGTAGTGTCTCGATGGTGCCCGCAAGTGTAGTAGTTTGTTATGACAGTTTTATATAAAGATTGTCTGTCGAAAGGCAATTATATCTCAGAAAGACAGAATCATAGAAAAAGTTTTAGGATACATTTGGATACACTTAATTTGCTAATAAAAATTGAAGATTAACAACACTTAGAATAATTCGTACTCGTTTTGTTGAATTTCGATTAAATATTTTCGTTCTTACAAATACATGAAATACGAGACCTACAACAGTAATTTTTAATGCACGGGATAACTTAAAAATTCAAACTTGAAATTTTAAATATATTTCTGCCGAACTCATGTTAAGCTCAAATAGGTGGCGTCCTCAATTACTACCTGATCCCATTATAAGTGTAGCAACACCTTGAAAACAACAGCGATCACCAAGCGCTTTTTCAATAAAATAGGATTTTTTGTTTAATGTCGATATAAAAAAAAATTAAACAGAATTTTTCTAACCAATTAAAAAAAAACCCATGATGCTCACTGGTTTTTAAGTTTTATTTTCAAAACAGTTTTGGGCTGTTTTCTAGATTGAAAATTGAGGCTTATGGAGCTATAGCAAGAGAAGTCAACAGAAAAGAAAAGAAGCGCGTACACCCCAATTTTGTTCCTAAAACATCTTAAAAATACGTTTTATATCTTGTACGACTTGTGCTTTAATATATAAAAGTCCGTCCGTTTGTTAGAGTAGTGAGCTTATCGTTTGCTAAGTGAAAAAATGCTGTCGTTCGATTTCCTTCTGAGATACCTAGAATCTTTTTTACCCAATAAAAAAGATACTTAAAGTTGTTTGTTTTAACTTCAGATATTTCCATGAAATGTAAACGATATTTTCGAACATACGTGTTTGGATTGTTCATCTAAGCCTGCAATGGTTTCGAAAATTACTCCAGCCACTACTTGAACATATGTCTCTTAAAACGTAAATAATTGTGACAATCATTTCGCTATTAAGTATTAAGAGTGAAATATTCTGGGAAATATGTCGAAAAACATTTTCATTTTATATTGTTGACTTAGGTCACTTTCATAAGCACCGGAGCCATATAATAAATCTTTTTTGCATTGTTCAAGCAATTAGAAGTGTAAAGGATACACACAATACAAAACGAAAAGATATCCACCACATGCACGGTACGAAAACCAACAATAAGAGCAACGTTATCATTATTGTTATTATTATTATCCGTAACGTCGTTCTCCTCGTCGTCGATGGTCGTTGGTCGTTGGCCGTAGTGTTTGCATGGCTAATTTTTGATTGTTTTGCAATTTACATATCATATTACTTCCTCACATATACACTCACACATACGAACTAAACTCATAAACTCTACTTTTTACGCTGCATCCATGCTTTCGTGTATAAGATCGAAAAATTATATGTGAGCAGATTTCGACCACATAATAAAACACTCCGTGATCGCCACACATACACGAAAATTGCACTAATGTGAAGAACAAACAAACGCGCAAAATAACAACACATACATATATAAACAAACTTTTTACTATATATATGAGTAAGGAGGGAGATTATCTTTAGTTTAGTTTTGCTTCGTAGTCTACATATACAGCAAACAATTGCTTGAAAAGATCGACATCATCAAGTGGCGCTACACGTTGTTGTTGTGTATTTGTTCGTCTGTTTTTTGTTTTGTTTTTTATTATTGTTCAAACACAAGTTACACACAATCTGCCTTTTATGCAGACTGTGTTGTGGTTCTTATTCTGAGCCTTTGTACAAACAATTATCATCCATTATGAACATTTTCCTCTTATTACCATGACGACTGCCAACATCTTGCATTATATTTGCCTCTGAATATATGTACATATGGGAGAAAATTCAGGAATAAATGCAGGGGTTCCTTCAACAAATTGAACGAGAGTCAATCATGAGTCGAACTGACGGGCATTCACTTGAACTTATTAGGCGGGGAAATCAGCAAATGTGGCAAATTTTTACTCGATTCTTTATAGGAGGATGATGAAACTGTTCTTGAAGATTTCTGATGACATTCATATATCACTTACTACAAAAGGGTTGACTTCTTACCTGTTCGATTGTAGGCTTCACAGATTCCATGCTCAGACCAAGATATGAATATTTTTAACTAACAATCGACCAAAGTAAACCCATTGAGTTCGACTTCACCGTATACACCCCGCCTTGACTTACTTAGAAGAGACAACGTTGGATTTCTTCTCTCCACCCGTTTTTCAAAGACTCGAGAATTTTCTTTACTTCTGTGATCAGCGGACCTTTTTTTTACAAAATCACTGCACGGTGGAATGATTTATAAGACAATCAACCTGTCATTTACCTTTGGAATTCGTAATAGATGACCCTGGTCCTGATTGAGTGAGCATATATTCATAGAACGATCGAATCGTATCCTTGATACTCAAACAATCTCATCATGAAGTGTACCGTTTTCATCCGTCCTATTAATGCTATCGATTTCACTACCATCGAATGGAAAATTTCTTCTATTTCAGCAAACGTAATGAAAACCTTCATTTAATGATTAGTCACAAGTTTTTACGAGAATCATCTCACGCAGATCAACTTTCTTTAAATGATGGTAATAAAATTTCTCTCCGAAAAATTGGAAGAAAGAACTTTAGAACTTAACTAAAATAAATAAAAGGCCTGAGTTGGCTTTTCACATTATTGCGCATTTCTT
>KK351547.1:21480-34564 GCA_000671755.1 Glossina brevipalpis
ACTCTTGAAACTTTGCTTTTCCTTCTCTACTTTCCTTCATGTCGTCTGCAAACGTTTAAAAATTTATTATAAAATTATTGCTCGACTCGGTTATGAATTCACTTACTTTCAAGCATCGCCGAGAAATAAGGTGAAGTAACCATGAGCAGAAACTTGTGAACGTATAAATATTCACCCTCCACTTCCAGAGTAAAATCACAATACTGCGAAGTCGAATAATCTTTGATTAGATTCAACAATCATTGGTTGTCTTGATTTTGTGCTTACCGTTTTATCTCTGCGCAGTTTACTTAAAGCGTCAAGCACTGAATCGCTGTAGCCGCTTTTGGAATACATTTCCGAATCAGTTGATCCACATATGTTTTTATTATTTCCAGACCTAAGAATAAAATATAAAAAAGTGTTAACAATGAAAAGGCAAGCAAGGAACTTTTTCAAGACTTTATTAAGCACCAATTAACGCTCTAACCATCTATAGATGATAACGGAGTAAGTGAATAGCAAGAAGAAGATGTGGGCAGACTGATGAATTTTGATTTTATCGTGACATCAATAGAATAAGCGAAAGTATCTGAATAAAAATTCGAAGTTTTGCGTTGGGTTTCATTTATAGCAAAGCATTTTTTCTGAAACCAATAAATTTCGAACTGCTTAAATAATATTCGAAGACAAATCTTGACAAATTCTAACCTCTTATCTAGTAAGCAAACATTGAAATTATTTTTTCACTTACGAGCTCATTTTTCGGCAGAACTTGTATAATGTAATGCCGATGTGCAA
The DNA here is from genome assembly GCA_000671755.1 of Glossina brevipalpis. Taxonomy (NCBI): domain Eukaryota; kingdom Metazoa; phylum Arthropoda; class Insecta; order Diptera; family Glossinidae; genus Glossina; species Glossina brevipalpis. Next base: position 22,261 of record KK351547.1, read on the forward strand.
ACTATATTTTCTTTTGAAGATTGACTCAGTTCTTGAATGATGTTTTTGGCTTTGTCGGATGTCTTTGGCTAATATTTCCTAGTGACCACTTTTACACAAAGTTTATTTTTGTACTGAACGCAAAATGTGCTGAATAGAAAAATTTCAATTTGAACGCACAGAGTTCTCTTTTTTAAATAATCATATGTTCAGTGTTGCATATCATGCGATTTTACATCAGTAACGGGTTACCCCAGCAATGCATTCATTCTTTTCAGCTCTTTAGTTTTACGAAAATTTTAATGCTAATCGCCACGCTAGAGAAATTATTTTAAATTCCTCCTTTCTACTATATTTATTCTAATCTATCTATCGAAATTTGTGTTAAATAAAATCCAGCTACATATGTATTTGTAATGTATACACGAAAGCTCATGTTGTATTCAGATTATGTTCATATTTTACTTAACGTTTTTGCATTTTCAATAGCTTAGTAGGTGTAACCACATCCACAGGGATTTAAGAGAAATTTGTTTTTATTACACCGATCAATTCAGAATCATTTTCTTCATTGTATTAAGCTTGTCTGTCCGTCGGAGATATGCTCATGTATTTTTGTGCTCGAACTGCAGGAATTTTTGGCATAATTTAGTATCCTAGCGTACCCGTCTGTCCGTCTGCATGTCTGCTTATCTGCGTAATATAATTCTCTTCCTTGTTTTATGTGTAAATGTAGGCATCATTCGCGATTATTTTTAATCGAAATTACGCTGTGAAATTAGTTCCATTTAATCTTGAATTCATAAACGTTCAAGTTTTTCTTAAACTTTAACTTTTCTATCTATCTAATACATTAAGTACCCTACACTTCTTCGCTAATGTAATTCTCCCTTTACTTTCCTTAAAAAACACTACAAGAATGGATATGATGTGTGTATGGTGGCAGTTTGGAGAATGCATAGGCGGGAACATATGCGACCAAGCGTAATTAAATTATGAAGTACTGCATTGGGAAGTGAACTTAAAAGTCACGCTTCTTACCGAGTAGGAAGACATACTAAGCACAATATTCCCAGTAAATTTTAACAGAAGCTGTATCCTCGTCCTCCAAAATCATTTTGTTACGTCTCTACTCGTATTTCAAGACATTTCTGCTTGATTTCATGGCTCAGTCGCATTGCATTGCGATCGATAGCGATCTTACGCGATAGTTTTCTTCGATTTTATCAACTCGTAATAGACAATACACCCAGCTGATTCTATCAAAAACTGAGGTTATGTTTCACGCCATTGACATTGATACATCGTTTGTCTAATATTACGACTTCTTTGATTTGTTCTAATGAATTGACTTGTCATCACAGGTAACGATACGATGTACGAAAAAAGTTCCATTTATTGCATTTGGATCAGCTGTTAGGCTTCAATTTGAATGCATTTACTTTTCTTGCTCTTGAATTCCTAATGATTCTTCGTAACGAATTCGATTTTTGAAGTACACCCAAAAGATTCTGAAAGCTCTTTTTGGCTTTAACTTTCAATAATGACTAAAGTTATCGATTTTGGATCCTACGAATAAGTTGAAATTAATAGAGAATAGTTCGCCTGAGTTTCATACAAAAGTTAGTGATTTGCCTATTGCTGCCTGTTGCTATCTCAATGCAAAAAAAAAAAAAACTAAATCTTCCCACAAATTAACTTCCATGGAGTTTAAAAATCAACCCAAAGTTGAAAAAAAACTGAGACGTACTTAAAAATTTGAGGGTAATGGCGAAAATTTACATGAAAGTGATTTTATACTACGTGTTTAAAAAAATTTTTTTCAAAAATTAAAACAAATTTAAAAAAAAATAAAAAATAAAAAAAAGAATAAAAATGATTAACGTACTACAGAAAATTTTGCTTTATTTTAAATCCTAGACAGCGTTCAAACTTCCACTACAGATTTGAACACACTGAAGTTCGCGATGTCTGTAACTGTTAATCGCTCTGTTAATTGTTTTAAGTCTCGGATAGCCTGAGCAATTTTTGACCTACAAATACTTCAAGAATTCTGGCTGGCCTTTGATGTAAGTTCCGAAAACCCTAAAAAACCAAGGATGTGAAACCAGACGAGTGCAGCGGGGAATTCGCAAACCCACCTCGTGGGATGATCTGTTCGCCAAACTTCTCCTTTTATGAATTAAACATAGCACCAATTTTCTGTAGCTCGTAGCGCACATTTCTAAATCGTGCTGATACATTATTGAAACTGTAAATTGTACTTGATATTTTTACACCTAGAAGTCCACAAAAAAAATATATATATAAACAAGAAATGTCCTATAAATTAAGCTCTAGTTTATGCTACATCTTATGATTGCTTTATGTATCATGTCTTACTAAGATTCAAACACATTTTTCTTACATTTTCAATAAATTTTCAACAAACTTTTATTAAACTAAATAGATTTCACTCTAATGGATGACTTTTTTCCCCCATTTTTATGGTAAACACTGTTGCCATTATTGTCATTACCATGCAAAAATCCGAGTCAAGCGAAGTTCACAAACTTCGTCTACGAAACAAATATTAAACGAATGGAATAAAGACCGGACTTTACGAACACAGAACCGAAGTATACGGCACATAGATTGCTTAGCTACAAAATCTAAAAATTAATTAATAATTGATTTTTCTTCTTTTTTTTTTTTTATAAAAGTATTTGAAAATTTCCATATTTTCAACTGATTACTATTTTTATATCATAAACTTTTTAAAACATATAAACCTCTCACAAATCTCACAAATACTCTGCATTTAATCGCAACAATTTTTGAAAGTCTCATCCAGCTTTTAAAACCATTTAAAAGATTAATACTTTCTGTAGAAATTGTTTTCTACCATGAAAATTTAAAAAATTTTTCAATGAACAACGAAAAAATATTTATTTTGGTTTTTAAACGAAAGATTGTATAATAATAATAATTATTATTATAGGACATACAACAAGTCTACTTATCTGTATGATTTATTAATAATTGGAATTAATCCGTTTATATTTATATTCATTTAATTGCTGCATACATTTTAAAAGAAAAGCTTTCTGCGGCAGACACAAGACAATAACGGCATACATACTGAAATTAATATTTCATAAACAATTCTTTGTCTTATTTTCCATTGCATATAAAAGCAAAAGAAGAAATTTTAAATTTCCGAGAAATTGTCTAAAAGTTAAGTATGCGGATTTTGTATCAGCTGTTTTGATTGTATTGTAATTTCCTTTTCTCTCTTTTCCTCTCTCTTTCTTATCTCCATACATATTTATATATAATCAGGTGCGTTACTATTATTATTATTATTATTATTATTATTATTATGCACGAGGCAATGAATCAGTAATTAAATGTGAAAATAATGTTTTACTTGTACTTTATATCTGAAGCGTGTAAATAGCAAAAATTTCAATCATATTATCCTTAACGGATTAATTATCCACGCAATCGAGCTTGACCTATATAAACACATATCCTTATACCTAGATATGTATACATGTGCACACATAATATATGTATATATATATATATATATTAAAATGTAAGTGCAAAAAGCATAAACATTTAAAATTTATAGCAAATCATTAAACACCAAGTGAACGCTTTATTTATTTACAAGCACAAGCAGTGAAAACGTTTTAACTGAATAAATGATGTTAAAGTATACAATAACACAAGTAATGTTCACGTACATCATAAGAGAGCAAACTGTAATGCATTATCATACATATACACTGTGTAATAATAATACGAATGTTAAACGTAACCTAATAGCTTAACAGAATCTCTGTTTATTTTTCAAACAATAACATTTGAATTCTTTATCTTCTTGAGTTTAATTCAATTATGTTCCTAACAGTGCATCTTATAACATAACATAGTTTATATCTTTTTATTATAACTTGAAAAAAAAACTCATATTTTCGTAACCAAATATATGTTTATTAGTGTGTACCATTTTTTTTTTTATATTCATTACCCATGGGGAAGGAAACATTCGTTTTGTCATTTTATTTGTAAAGCCCAGAAGCAAAATTTCGGAGACACCAAAGAGAGATACAAAGTACGTATATATACTCTTGAAGAGAGCATCAAATTTAGAATCGAGATAAGCATGTCTGTCTGTCCATTTGACCGTCTGTCCATCTGTACAATATTTGTGGTAATAATTTCTCAGGGCCTTGAAATTAAGGGTGTGAAGTTATATTTAAATACAACTAGCAAGGTCACAAACCAAAGCTGTTAACAGAGGCCTGTTAAGCTACAAACAGAATCCTGTTAACCAAAGTCTTTGAAGGATTTATATCAAATATAGTTAAAATAGCAATATTTTGGAATTTTTTTGAACGAATATGATAAACAAAACATCAATTTTCGTTAATTAGGTAAAATTTGAATTAAAAAAAACGTTGACATTCAAAAAGCGGAAGTTTAATTGTCCACTGTAGCCAAACCAAGTAGTGTGAAAAAATTAAACGTGTATTGCATGAATCCTTAATGAATATCCTTTTCAACGATGTATACATGAAGTTGCTTTCAGAAAAATTCTTTATTGGACTTTGAAAATTGCTCTATATATATATAGAGCAATATAAGAGCAATATTTGGCAGGTCACTGCAGCTAAACCAAGTACTACGAAAAAACGTAACTAGCACCGGATGATTCCTTTGGATATACACTTTCAAAGTCCAATAAAAAATTTTCCGAAAGCTACCTGATATAAACTGTACATTGTTGGAGAGAGTATTCATCAAGGATTCACGCAAAAAAAGTTTCGTTTTTTCGCAGCAGAAAAAAATAAGCCATGCCTACCAAATATTATAAAGCATCACTATTTAATTTTTTCGACATCTTTTTTAGAAGATAAATATGATGGGTATAAAGTATTCGGCGCAGTCAAGTTTAGCTTTTTTACTTGTTAAACTTAAAACTCATCAATTCCGCTCTGGTCAATCTGGTCAAATTCGACGAGAATTCTTTAAAATGATATTGAAGGTGCAAGGCAAACAAATATAAATAGAATTAAGCATAATTAAGTTTTCGAACTTTAAAAGAACCAATTTCATCCTACTGTTTTAAGACGGTACATTGTAGCACTTATAAGTAAGTCGGGATATGGGGAAACCAGTTCAGTCGATTACGAATAAGAATTTGACCGATTGACAGTGGCAATCCGTCGACTTAAGCTAAGGTAAAAAAAAGAAGACGAGATCCTCCTCCCCTTTTGATTTCTGACTGCCGAAGGAGTAGAATGTGATAGAGAGTTTTTGGTCCTTAAATATCTGAGGATAAGCCAACGAAGAAATTTAAGTAGACTGGGATGAGCGACATTAACGGAAGGACTGATAATATTTAAGATTGGAACTATCCATACACTGTATATCAAAATCGGAAAATGAATTAAATCGGAGTTTTTATTGGTATTAGAGAAAAGTTACTTGACTCCTGGGATATCCAGCGAGCTAACCCAAGACGGATGACACTAGGGAAACAACAAAAAAAAAAAAATATTCCGAAACGAAAAATTTTCATTCCTCATAGAGTAGTATGGACTCTCACAAATAGAATTATAATTAAATAATATATATCGCATATATATGTAGATGCGTGCACGGCAATGTATAAACTGAAAATGAAGAAATGAACTAAAAAAAAAAATGGCGCGTATCACTCCGGTGTGTGATGGAATGTAAACAATGTATAAATAATTGTGAAAAATTGTTGCACATTTTAGTTCACACACACACACACACACACACACACACACGCACGCATGTCTAAGAGCACAAATAATCATACATTTTATCACATGCACACAAAAACATTGCAATTGCATTTTAAAATCCGCCCTGTAGCGTTTGTTGATGAAACGGTTGCATATAAATATGAAAGAGAAAAAAAAAAACCCCATTATTAAATAAATAAAAAATTAATAAAAAACACACATCAGCTCTTTGCATAAAAGTTGATTATTCATGGCCTATAGTTTCATTTCATGTATACCAACACGTACCTGAATATGTAAATATTTCCTAGAATATTATATTAAAACTAAAACTTTTACATTCATACACTTGAAAAAAAAAAAAAAAGAAACAAAAAGAAAAAAAATTATTATTAAGGAAAAAAATTAAAAATTTTTCTCGATAACATTTCAAAATATGTAGACATTAACGCTTTTGCAATCCAATAATACAAGCAGCCGGCTTTAGCTGGTGTATGGATTACAGTCATTATTACGTAACTGTTAATTTATTTACTTTTAAAAATATGTTATTGGGATCAAAAAGTACCGAAAAGCTGTCACCAGTGCAACACTCGATGCTGCATTTGACAATTTTTATTTATTTATTTTTTTTTGTATAAAAGAAGAGATAGAAGAATAATAATAATTGAGAAAATTATTATGCTTACATTTAAATACTTTAAAAAAAAATTTATTTCGGAAAAAAACCCTAAAAAATGGCAACACCGTAGTCATTCTCCGGAGATATCTTTAGCTTAAGGCGCTCTACGGCATGTACAGTAACTGGTGTAAATTTAAATTTAAAAAAAAAATTATTTTGCAAAAAAAAAATAAAAAGAAATGGCAACACCGTATTCATTCTCTGGAGATATCTTTAGCTTAAGACGCTCTGCGGCATGTCGTGTGACTGATATAAATTTGAATTAAAAAAAAAAAAAGATAAAATAATAATAATTTTAATCTACATGCAGTGCCCAGGATTATACTTTCTTTAAATTTATTGAGTTTTGTATGAGTATTCGACCAAAAAGAGAAGAAAATGTTTCCATTAAATTTATAAAGAAAATTCTACATTATTCACAAGAGAATTTTATTTTGAACATACTATAGAGGAAAATGAATGAAATATATAAAAAAAATTTCGAGGTACGTTGCGTGTTATTTTCAAGAATTATTTTTCGAGAAAAACAATTTTGAAATTTTAGTATAATGTTGTATACAAGTTCTTTTACTATTATAAGTATAATAAATTTTCTAAAAATTTATTTTCTATTCGTCACTACACAGTCCGAGAATCATAAAATTATATTTTCAAAACCAAATATTATTACTCGTTCTCTCTTTCATTAAAGATTTGTTGTTCGAAAGTGCTTCTTTTGTTGCATCTTGTTTGCTCTTAAAATGTTCCAAATGGACAGAAAATCCGAGAAGAAAATATGTTAATTTATAGCTAAATTCGCAATCAATTCCGAAAATGTCACATCAGACTTTCAATTTCTTGGCAGAAACATTGTGGAAACTCTTAGCCCTGTACCTATTTAAAGGTCGTTTCAATGAAGCTACACTAAAGCATGTCTGTTTCGAAACATTTTTCAATAAACAGAAATACTTTTTTAAAATATCTCTATAGGATAGTAGAGAAGTTAGAAATTAATACCTAAGACATTAGACTTTCAACTTTCTACGGAGATTCATGTGGCACACTTGAGGAAAAAGTTGAAATTTCACTTTTACTTTTCACTAAAAACTTTTTACGTGTAATGTTTTTTTTTTTCCAAATATTTTAAAAACCAACAAAAACAAATTGCTTTTTAATAAAATTTCCATTGGTGTTATTCCTTAAATAACTAACATTAAGTAAGGTGTAATATCACTTTGCACAAGGTCTGCGTTCCTTAAAAAAAAAATAAATAAATAAATAAATAAAAAAATTTAAAAAGTAGGAGAAGAAAAAGAAGAAGAAATCAACTATGCGGATGTTATAAAAAGTAGAAACCTTAAGGTAGTAAAAAAATTTTGTATTAAAATTTCTTCCAAATAAAATATAAAATAAATCTTTTTTTTGGGTGGCCTCTCTGGCCTTACCGCTATAGAGAGCACTATTGTATGAAAAATACCAAAAAACAAATTTTGTTGAAAATGTAGTGAGCGTATCGTAGATTTTTCCGAAAGTTTCGTAAAAAATTGATTTCGAAGAAAATTTTTTTCTTTTTTAGAATTTTTTTTNGTCTTTCTGCTTATCTGTGTACGGTCTGTGATAATCATTTTACCGGTAAAAAGAATGTCCGTCTGTCCGTCTGTCCGATAACATTCTCCTGGCCGCAAAAATGAAGATATCGTTTATAAAATTGGTAGAAAGATTGAAAGTTCTTTCACATAAGTTACTTTTGAAAATAGGTCAAATAAGTCACATGCCAAGCTTATACATTATAATATAAGCTGAAAACAACTCTGTTTTCTAGCATCTCACTAATCATAAATTGCACAATAAAAGCTTCAATGGAACAGATTTGTCAAGTCCACTTATTGAAATTAAATTTTTTTTTGTTACTTCTTTTTTTAACTCATAGATGGTGGGTATAAAAGATTCAATATAATTTTTTTGTTTGTTTTATTGTTAACATTTTCGAAACAATTATTGCGACAAAAGACTTTACATTATCTGGTGTTCGCTGAGGCAGAATGATAATGTGCCTTTGGGAATGAAAATAAATTTTTCTCTTAAATAACTCACAATAATTCGTTTATAGTTCTTGTAATTGTTCAATTTGTAAATGAAATTTCCTTGAGAGAGTTCTTTAAAAAGAAACATTTTTTTTTTAAGTTTGCCAAGCACACACACAGCGTTCACATCACTTCCATAACGCTCCCATTATCGTAAATGAGTGACAATAAAAACATTTTAAAACGGCAATAAAATGGCATTTGGTGGGGTAATCTTATCTAATATACGTGTTCTATTACATTTTGAAAATTTTTGAATAATTTCTTGAAAAGAAAATACACACACGATATACAGGTTTTTTCTTACGTTTTGAAGGGAAATAAAATGTCTCGTAAATAAACATGAAACATTTTCCTTTTCAAAATAACACATTGAAAAAAAGGTTTTTTTTTTTTTGTTCTTTTTTAAGTATTCTTGTGAATGTATTATGAATAATAAATTCCTAAGAAAACAGTTAGAAAAGCAAAGAAAATTGGCAGATCTATACAAAGTATTTGTTTAAGATTACGCAAGTATTGATATATTGACAAGTATTTGTTCGTTTTGTGACATTGAATGTCATGCAAAATTTTATTCACTTACATGTAAAAAAAAAAAAAACAACAACAAAAATGCAAAACTTGTTATCACTGATTCTGAATTAGCTTAAGTTTGCAGTAAAATCGTGAATATTTTTCACATTTACCTTCTAGGGAATATTAACTTTTGCTTGTCATTTACAGTAAATGAAAAGACGATAAATAGTTTTATAGTAAATGTTTAAAGTGAATTATATTTAATATTACGACGGACCCCTCTTAACATAAACAAAAAAAAAAAAAAAAAAAAAAAAAAAAAAAAAAAAAAAAAAAAAAAAAATCTGAAACAAGACATTTTTAAAGTATGTGACCTTGAAATAGTTCANGTAAATTAAAGAAAAGAATAAATAAGTAAACTTCTGTTTTTTAAATGTGTTAACCTTCAAGTTGAACTGCAATGTCAAATTTTATGGTAGCGTATAGAAAAAAAAAATTAGTAGCTCTTTGTGTTCATTGATCTTGGAATCATTTTAGTAGAAGAACATGTTGCAGTTTCTTGATTTAAAATGAGTCTTCTAAGGTTATACGGTTTAAAGTTATTACGAAAGATTTGTGCCCCAGTAAACTATATGCTTGATCTAAAGACTTTAAAACTCAGCCAGAGATGATTGATAATTTGAATTTCAAATATTGAGGACAGAAACCACCGATTGAATAGTTTTTTATTGAGTGAACATGAAAGAGAATCCATTTAAGATATTATGATAGATATTGTTAGAGACATAGAGCATAAAATGTATTATTATTATAATTATTATTATTATATTCCAGATTTATAAATTTAATTCTTAGACTAGTATGACTTCTACTAAAGTAGAGAAAGAGATTATTTCTTATAAATCTTCTTTCAATTATTTCTTATGAGCAGTAACTTGAAATTAAACAAAGAAACCTATGTATCAAAACGTTTTTCGATTTGAATTAAACTATAAAATTCGAAATAATATTGATATTGTATAGCGACATAATCAAACTAATTGTCGTTAATCATCGAAGATTTGTTAACGACTTTAACTATTAAATCTTTAATAATATAACGGATTAGTTCACTAATCATATTTTATTTCATTAATTCCCGTTACTATTTCTTTAAGGTTTTTGGTTTTCAAAGTAAAAATAAAAAAAATTATTTTTACCACGAATGACCCTGAATGTCGCCAGTAATTCATGCATACAATAAAATAGTTGACCGTAAATTCTAACACTTGACTAACGTGCCGACAGGCAAATGCATTAAAAAAAAAATGTCATTTTAAATTTAGCATTTAACACTAAAAACTTACATATATTGTACGGATACATGCATACATACGCATGTATGTACATACGTATATACATACACACATTTAGGTTTTATATATATAACTAGAACGATTCTATTCTGGGTAAAAAAGCTGATTAAAAGGGGCTAGAAAATGACCTAAATGTGGGTGTGTGAGTGTTGGTGCGTGCAGTAAATGAAAAAAAAAAAGGAATTTTTTTTCTTTATTTTTTTTCTTTTTCCTTTCTTTAATAATGAAGTAAATATAATTTAAATTTTTTATCGCTTTAAATTTTTATTATGATTTATTCCAATTAAATGTAATCATCATTAGAAACCACTACTAATAATAACTGATGAAGTTGGGACAAGAAACCGTTCCCTAAAAAATCAAAAGTCATCATACCATGAGTTTTCAGTGTAACGAAATGTTGGCTTCATATAGCAAAATTCATCCAGAAAACTTTAATAGCGCTAACCTGAAGTGTATTACCCTTGCTGGTTCTATCAGAAATTAAATCTTCTGATTAACAGTACGGTATCAATCGATTATTTTTTATCTAATCAAGTGTGGCTCCCATTCTTATAATGATAAGGAAAAAGTTGTCTTGCAATGCGCCAGTTCCTTTTTCCACTGAATAGTAAGCGAGAAAATAATTAAATCTATTTGCTAAGCATCCTCTACGTTTCACAAGGATTGATCTTGTAAGAGATTATAGCGGAATACTTCCAATAAGAAACCATTACAGAGTATTTTTTTACTCACCTATCAGACACTAGGAGGAAGGGTTATATTTAGTTTGTCACTTTGTTTGCAACAATCAGAGAAAAGCTTCCGAGACCCCCATAAATAATATATGTATCCTTGATAAGCATAGAATTTTGAAACGGTGTAAGCATGTCCGTCTGTCCCGTCTATGTAAGGTCTGTGGTAAACATTCTTCTGACCGCAAAAATGAAAATATCGACTATAAAATTGACAGAAACATTGGAAGCTCCAGCACGCAGGCTGATATTGAGAATAGGTCAAATCGATCAAGGGTTATGCTTACAATCTGTTAGAACACCTCTACTCTTAAGAAAATATAAATTTGAGCTTTTTCTTATTACTAATAAATCATAGCAATTCCTCTTTTAATTTACATGATTGCCCGTTTTATAAACCTTACATCATGGCACATTAAAGTGCAGACTGATTCCAGTGGACGTTAGTCATCATCCTTCAGACTGTAGAACAATCCACAAAGTTACTCCGAAATTCCCGAAGTACCAGATCAAACACCCTAGGTACAGAACATTGTTTCCCTCTAGTCGGAGTATAAATCTAGCTCATTTTCCAACAACCATCCTCAATACTCCCCGAAGGGCCATACCCAAACGATCAGGTAAAAAGGTATTCTCAAACTTTGTTAACGTTGCCAACATAGTATAATGAGCTGCCTCATTTGGGTAACCTGATCCCCGAGGACTTAGTTGTTCAGTTTAATGAATCTGTACTCACTCGGAACATCGCTTCACCTAATTTTTCGAATTATTATGTAGTTGGAAGGACATCTAACGTTTCAACTACCACCTTAACTAGTCATAATAACAATTGGCTTGCCACAGTAGTATTATGACCTAAATAGAAGAGAACTATAGAGAAGAGAAGTCATCTGAAATAGATGCAACTCCAGAGCTTCCTCCTATAATCAAAAAAATACCCGTCGCCAGGAATTAGTGGTTAGAACCTTAATCTTCATTTAGCCGCCATGGAGCTAGAAGATTCGGCATATTTATGCTCTGCTGGGCCAGATACATAATTTCGCCGGCAAATAGATTTATAAAAATTTCCACATTTATTGAGTTAGCTATCATCTAGTACATCCTCTAGGTGCACAAATGGAAAACTTTCACCACGCCCATTCGATAGAATAATAATATAACTATCAGATTTTAATTTTTTGGTGAAAATGTTTGTAACATTAAGAAGAAA
>KK351548.1:0-15142 GCA_000671755.1 Glossina brevipalpis
AAAAAAAAGGGGTTTAAGTTTTTGGAAGTTCGGAACACGATGGTGCTGTCAATTAAATGCATTTTGGAGTTTGCATATCGTTGCTTTATTATAAAGTGATGAAAAAGATATGTTTTTTACCCTCCGAAAGAGTTACATAACTCCTTAAGTATTAAAATATTGTGCCGAAAAAAAGTTTTTCTTTCTTTAATTACTCGTCTCAAATTTTGTAAACACAATCATCGAAAACTCATTAAGGGCTAAAGTTATTGTAAATTTTTCAACGAAAATTTGAAACCTTGAAGTCTTGTCTATTGATTTGTAACTTCTGTAACGAGCTAACATATTTATAATAGTTGAAGCGTTTACGTGACCATATGAAAGAATTATCAAACCAAGACATACTAGGGTACGTTCAATGAGACGACCATTAAATAGAAATAAGATTGAGTACTTCCAACAAGAAATTACAAGTTTAGAATTCACCTTTAAAAGTTAGAAATTATTATAAAAACTAAGTAAAAATTTTATGCTAATTATTATCAAATAATTTCCAAAATTAAATTGAATCGTTTTGGAATTTAAAGCAAATTTGAAAACCCATTATTTCGGGTCATTAATTAGAATAAAACCTTGTGTTTATTAACTCAAGATGTTAATCTTAAAAGGTACTTAATCCGTTCTATGCACCTTAACTAAGCATAACTATTAATTTTCATTTTTGATTGCATAAAAGATTTACAACAACAAAAGCTTAACATTTGAATAAATTTCTCGAGATAGCGTTTTGTATTTTCATATTCGAACGTTCATTAAATTTAAAAATTTAATTTGTCAGCTCTTAATTTTTTATTTTTTTTTATCATTTGTACTTAAATACATGCGTACATCAGAGACTCATGTAAAAATTAAAAAAAAAAATTTGTAAGTATATATATGAATGTTAATAAATTGACCTTGGATTTGAGGGAAAAAGTAGGAAAGCAAAGCATACAAAGCATACCTAGAGAACGGAGACCTCCCAAAGCACTTGACAACAATTTATTATTTCTCTCCATTTACCTCTTTTGCTCCTTCTCATTAATGCTGCGTTTGTATACCTGTATGCACATCATGCAAGCATATAGAGCATATTTAATGCTAAGTTTGTGCATTGAAAGCAACAATGTTTAGCAGAATTACTTTATTAAAGGCATTCATTACAAAGCATTGCATGAATTGAAAAATATTTATAAAGAATAATTTATGGTTTAAAGGTCATATTTGACTTATATGTGTTCCACTTTGCAATTTAAATAGAAAATCATAAGTCTTTCACTGCTTGGAAATCGAATATTCGTTTTCATTTGATTTAATTTTTGGTTTTATTTACATGTTTTCGAGTTTAACTAACGCCACCTCTTCTATATTAAGCCTAATATTTCCTAATTGTTAGCTGTATTTTATAAGAGGCAGTTTTGAAACGATTTAGAATTTTACGCTGATTATTTTTTTATGGTCCTTGGATGGGAATGGACTATTTTGTGAATTCAATCCCCTTCAGAACCTTTTCGCAATACTAAGTTTCTATATGACAATCCGGTTTTAATTTTTAATGCATTTTTAGCGAAAATAGTTTCAATACAATGACTTGACACACAAATTTATTGTGTATTTGAACTTCACAGATATATGTGGAACCCGTTCCATAAAGGAGTCTTCATAAAAACTAAGCCTTTACAATAATAAGGTATCAAGTAATAAGATACGTTTTTTAATATCTTATAACGAAGAAAGTTGAAGGATTAGGTGAAGTGGTGTAGGATATCGAACAGTCGGGCTTGATCGATTACAATGTTTTGATTTGTTCTTGACTATTTTCTGCGATTCTATATTAAAACATCGTAGTGTTAAGCGAAATATTTATCAACAGGTAATGAACAGCTAACAATTAATTCGAATTCTGATGATGTGAAATATCTTTACCTATACTCAGGTAAAGGTAACCAATCACACATGTAAATGTACACAGGTAAAGAATGAAAGAGGATTATTTTTTAAGTTTTGTAAAGAAAAGAATTTCTTATAGACCCTTCCTATATGCTACAGAAGAATGGGTAATGGGTAATAAAGAAGAGATTAACAGAAAAAAAAAAAATACCTAAGCATAGGTAGTGCTGAGTGAATTACAGTAGAGGAATTATTTTCATATTCGGATATAACATAACTGTTATTAATTTCACATCTGTTATAAGAACAATTAAGGCTTTTGCATGACTTCACAATTTAGCTGTAGGCTTGTGAATTAATTTATTTGAAAGTCAATTATATATAAAAGTAATTATTTTTATTTTTTATAGTAATTATTTACATTAGTGTTTACTTATGAAAGTAGTAATAATTATTTAGTTCTTTCTTAAAACAAAGAAAATCAAAGAAAGTTTAGTTATTAATTTAAAAATAATATTTTAAAGTAACTTTAAATATATCTCACTGCCTTTTGTACTTTACATATATATATATATATATATATATATATATATATATATTTATATTTGATTTATTTTGCTTACAATAAGTCCAAACATTTATGATTAATGATTCGTAACTAGACAACTTCAATGGAAGTGTCCTTCGTTTATGGGTTAAGTGCGTGTAAGTGTGCAAAGCATTGCTGAAGTATTTACAATGATTTCTTTTTTTTTGCCTCATTCCCAATAGTCACAATATACGAATATAATCTTAGTATAGAGGGCCTTCATATGATCTCATCTATATGTATAAGAAAAGAGTCATAAGAATAAAAAAAAAAAATTCACTCCATGGTGGAATCACTAATTCTATCAGGCATTCGACTAAATGTATCCGAATCTTCAACAATGAGCTTGCCAGGTCTAATATATATCAAATCTTATGTGAATTTATCTACTACGAATGACGAAAGTTATCTACTCATCATCATCATTTTCATAGAATAGATGGTAATCTCCGCTATTGACGTAGATAAGCTAGGAAGAAATTTAGATAAAAATTATTTATTTTAATGAAATTTGAAATCTTGATTCACTTTCATTTAAACGCAAAATATCCATTTCAGCAAAACTTCGACAAACCTCTCCCTTTATGCTCCTGCACTGAGGCTATAAATTGTCCCCAGCAGGTATTCAGCTTTGATCATAGAATTTCTATGGATTTGTTGTACATATAATATATATATATATACGTATATGTATATATTTTCTAAGCATTGAAGATAATGAGAACAGAGGAGATGATGACTGATAAGGCACATGTGAGAAACGGCGGAAAGGAAAGTAATGTAAGCCCACATATATTAATATTATATTATAGTTTGTCAATATACACAAGCGGAAATGATTCTCTCTGTTAAATAGTACTTTACCACGACTAATATATTGTAATTTATACCTAACGTAGCGTGCATACATCATAATGTATGCACAGCGTAGTGTGTAAAATTAAAGAAAAGAAAAACAAAACAAAAGGAAAACAAACGGCATACTCCCGAAAATGTTGCGCACTAAACATAAAATTGCACTGGTGCCCCCATTTAATTGTTTACATTATAATTCTGTGGATTAAGCAATTTGCTGAATATTTTTTTGTAGCAGAAATCTTAGTCTATAAGTAAATAAATATAAAATCAATTGTGTGTGATTTCTTTCATGTATCGCTGAGTATATCTCTCTCTTGGCGAATAATACATTGTTAACTTCAATTCATTTTAGTTAGTGACTTTTTACGCTGAATCTATCTTGACGCTATAAAACGGAAGCTATGGCGGCAATAGCTGAGCAGCTAGGTGAACATTTCTATTAAGAGGATCTTATGCCCGTCTAATGCGTACTCTTACACACATTCATGTAATTCTTTAAAATAATAAACAACCTTTACATGGCGATCATGTAGATCATGGTCTTGTCCTGTCATTTTCTATAAACTTTGCACAATTTGCACCGCGCCACTTATATTTAATCATGCATTGGCTACCGTTCAACAACCGATCCTACCCGTCTAAGGCTTCAATTTTACACTGCCGAATATTCATTTTTTTAATAATCAATCCCCTGCCACATTACAAGAGTTGCGACAAGCAGTTTCACTTTGTTTTATTAATTTACACTGTAAATGATGATGGGAGAATCAAATTTCAATGCTCTATCCCCCACGAACAATATAAGTCTTTTTTTCTAACATTTTCTTTTGTAAACTTTCTCATGAAGATTAAGGCTTTTTAGTTCAAGAAGTTATAAATTTTGCGTTTTATGATGGAAATAGGTGAAGTTTTTTCTAAAAAGTAATTAAGTTACCGTCTTAGCTCCGCTCTTATATTAGGGCTCTCGTGAAAGCTAAGCCCTTATCTGACAATAAGGCATAATTTTTGATATACCAATTAAACGAAATAATAAAATGTATTTAGTAGTCAGTCTTACATTTGCACAACAAAACATTTATTTCTATTCCTTGCGTTATAGAAGCGTTTAAGCATTCGTTACAATACATTCTTCTTCGGTAAGCATTAGAAATTTTTTCTTTCACCTGTTAACTCAATCTCTCTCCCGTTATTTTTGCATGATACGATTAGCAAATCTTTTGCTTTTCAATGTTCGATGTTGTTTAGTAAGTCTGTCATTTACATTGGATGTACACACAATTAATTCCTAACTGAAATTTAAATTATGTGCAAAGTCGTATATATTAACATTTTGAATGTCGAACACAATAGAAGGCAAGCTTTTATACCCAGCAACGAAGGTGACGAGTATATTTCATTTCGTCATTTGGTTTGTAACTACTAAAAGGAAACTTCAGAGACCTCACAAAGTATATATTTTCTCGATCAGCATCAAATTTAAAATTGAATTAAGCATGTCCGTCCGTCTGTCTGTGTAATGTGTGTGTTCTCCTGGCCGCAAAATGGAAGATATCGGCTTCAAATTTGGCAGAAATATTCGAAGTTCTTGTACGCAAGTTGGTACTGAAAACAGTCTCAAATCGGTCAAAGGACACGCCCACAGTACAACGTAGACTAAAAACACCTCTACTTTTGGAAGCAAAAAAAAAAACTTGAATTTTGCTTATTACTCGTAAACTATAGCAGATAGAGTCACAAAAATTTCCAAAAATATTGCGCCAGCTTTTCCGTAGTGTCTGTGCCAAAATGAAAATGATCGACCACGCCCACTCGATATACTAGAATATTGGACTTTAATTTTTTTTTGTGAAAATGTTTGTAACATTACAAAAGATGCTTCTGGAACCACATAAACTGTATACATTCTTGATCAGTATGAAATTCAGAATCTACCTAGACGTATGCGTCGGTACGTTTGTCCAGCTGTCTGATTGCTTACCTGTGTAATGTCTGTGGTAAACATCCACCAAAACGCAAAAATGAAGATATCGACTTCAAATTTGGCAAAAAATTTGGAAGTTTTTTCATTGCCACTCCTACCTATTTCAAATTTGGTTTCCCCCTATTTTTTTTTTTAAGATAAAGGTGGTAAAAGATTCAGCACAGCCAAATATAATTTTCTTACTTGTTTTTTTTTTGTTTTTTTCCAAAATATATTTTAAATAAATTAAGAAAAAATTTTTTATATCTCGCGTTCTAATTTTGTTATTAGTTATTAGAAGGATATAAATGACAGCAAAAACTGTGCTGATAGCTTTGATGATTGAAATTTTAAAATTTTCACACATTTTCGGAAAACTTCCATCCGTGTTTGCAAAACTATGAATAAAAGAACAGTTACATATGAACAATTTAATTTCATATAATCAAATTGCAATTGGTTAACCTAATTGGATGATTAGACGACCTCATGACAAAGTGTATCAAAAATAAAAACGTTGTGAGTGCATCAATATTTAGTAAAAACCAGGATCGATGGTTGCGGTTGTGAAAGTTAACTTTGAATAGCGAACGTGTGTTAGATTTGATTGATGGGTGATAGCGGTTGCATCTGTATATATATACACATATATATATATACACACACGCACACAAATTTCATGAATAGTTATGAATTTATAAGGCGAGTATAATACTATTACAAATTGTGTAACGGTAAATTTAGAAATACGTTACACGAGATCACAAATTATATTTTTTTTTTGCGTTTTATTCACATTTCACTTGAATGACTTTTGTGTACTAAGTTTTGTAAAGCATGGAAATACAGCTAAATATGGCTATATACATATATATATAAGTAATATACATGTATATATATATAATATAAAATATAAAATAATATAAATATATAAATAAATATAGAATAGTAACATTTATTTATTAAAACTCCTCAAATTCTAAATTTTTTTACAAATTTTTTACGTACTAAATGCGCATTTGATCTAAACAATATATGGTTTTAACAGGGTATGGCTCTACGCGTTACAAAGTACATCAAACAATCGTTTTATAACGGGACAAGTTAGATGATGCAATAATTTCACGAAATTCCGATATCAAAAATTTCTCAAGGAGCTATCATTTAACACCTTTGAACTATTACTTGCGAGATTTTTTTAAGTACAAGATTCTATTTATGAATTGATGAAATATGAACAGATTTATTGAACGAAGTACTTTAAAACTGCCGTTCATCAGGTTCGGTTCTCTAAGACGAATAAAAGTATACAAAAAAGTCTGTCCCTAAAACTAATTGGCGATTTTTGCTTTTTAAAACTTTGTATCTCTTTTATTGAAACTTCTAGATTTGAAGAATTTTTGATTTTCGATTTAATTTCAGCTTTTGTTTTTGCTGCTCCTCCTCAGTATATACAAAACAAAAAAATTAGAAAGAAAATTAAAATCGCTTTATTTACAACCATGCCTGCTTATAACGCCTGCTTGTCGAGTCTCTCATAATTTTTCTACGAGATGTGTAGAGAGTTTTTTGATTCATTTCAAATTCATTCATTCATTCGAAAGTTTTGAAATCAGAGAAAAATATGAAATTTTTTTCGCTTACGCCTAAATCGTTTCGCAAATTTTAAACTACTTAAGAATGGTTTATTCACTGTTAAGGGACGAGAACAAATGAACCAACGGAATTAGTATACTACCATGTTTTCGTCGTGGATATCAAGACTTATGTGTGCACGATATTGTTACCGTCATCGTTCAAATTATTCGCGTACACAGAGAGATATACTTCAAGAGGTAACTATGTTAAGGCAAAAGTTGGAAACAATTTCGAATTTATGCCAAAAATGATTAAAAGCAAATTTTTATTGCATCACATTTTGTACATACGTCCGCACCCATGCAAATCTATATTAAAACAGTTACTCAAACAATTATTAAGAGAAACATGAGTGAGAGATAAACCGTTATTCGAAAATATCAAACTTAAAAGTTTTTTTTAATCAACAGTATGACGGATGTTGACGAATTGCTTTTGAGAATCACTGCAGTTAATAGCTGACATTTATACCATATTGTGACAATGACATCAACGGAATTTATTCATTCATCATCAAGTGTGTCGACATCTATACACTGTATACAAACTGTACATATACCTGTAAAATGCGCTCATATTGAATTAGTAAACGTAATTTCAACTCAGGTGTACTTTATTGGCATTGATGGGGCGCACTATACAAAGCACAGCGGTATATAATATTTGTAAACCGGCATCCTTTGGTAAAGTTACGCAAGCTTATAAAACACAGTTATGTCAACATTGCCTCAAGCGCACAAACGAATTTTTGTTAGTTAATCCGTACTCATGTTTGAGAAGTAGATGATTGTTATTTAAACAATAGTGTGCATGAAAGTCTTAATTTATATTACAATCTCCCTTGAACATTTGAATGTAAACTGCATATAAAATATACTTATAACATACCCGTTATGGGAAAGACGTCAAAAGCTTTATAAATTTTCGTTACAAAAATGTCAGGTTTTGCATAAAACTTCCAATTAATTTGGAATGAAGATTATTTATGCGCAGAACGCAGAGATCATCAAAACCAAAGAACTGAAGCCGCCTAAACACAGTAGTGCATGTACTATGCATGTTCACATACTAAACGTAACGTGACTCCATATATGCTATATTGATCTTTTTGCTACATTTTACTATCGCATTAACAACTTTTGGCACAACCTGCATATAATCGAATCTATACCAATTCGTTGAAAAAAAAGAAACTAAATAAATATATACATAGATTTAAATAACATATAAATCGTTTATGACTTTATATATAAAATCAAAACCGATACGAAAACATTTTATTTCTAATATGCCATAATTTATATATTGAAGAAAATTATCATTCAAAGACCTGAATAGCTGGTATATGGCTCTTTAGCCTCGGTAGTAGAGAGAAAAAAAAACATAATCCAATCCTACAAATCGATGCGAAGAATAGTGCAAATATTCAACATTGGTCAGTATAATCGCATTTCATATAAGATTTTCCAATACCACCATATCCGGCCGAATTCCTAGGTTCGATTGCTAGTGCTATAGACCATATGTTTACACTACACTACATATGGAGTAGAGTTAAGTGCAAAAAGTACAACTTCCTCTTTTGGATATTCATGCTTTTTTCTGTGATCGGTATTCAGAATGGAGTTGTGCCTATCTCTCTCTCTCTCTCTCAAGTGCTTTCTGAATTTTTATCTTTAATCTTTTCAAGTCGTCCGAAAGATAAGAATTTAAAAATTTTATACCCATCACTAAAGGATGGATATGTTGCCATTTTTCCTTTCAACATCCAAAAGGAAACTTCAGGTTCACTACAAAATGTTTATATTTTGAATCGTCATAAAAGCTCGAATCGATAAAAGTATATCCGTTTGCCCATTTGTCCGTATTTTTAAGCTCTTTACAAATGTTCTCCTGGTCGCAAAGATTAAGATAACATTGAAAACTTTTGCACACAGGTTGATACTGAACAGGGTCAAATCCAGTCGAAGGACCTACCAACACTTTTAGTTATTTAGATATTAAATTGAAAATTGTACAGCAAGTGCAAATAATTATCGAATAAAGATTATCTGCTTACGCTGTAAGCTTTAAGGGACTATGCCGAGTAGTAAAAGAATATGTAATAAAAAAAGGGCTATAAATTCTATCACCCGAGTTGTAAATCATTCGATGCTAGTCGCCGCAATAATTTGAATGATAATATCAATTGCTCATCTTTCGGGATCTCGTGTAGTTTTTTATTCTATAAGTGGGAGAATTTCTCATGCGAAGGGTGCATTTTCTAATTGATAAGCTTTAGTAGCTATGCTTCCGACACAACTTATCTAATCACTTGTCGTTGCCGGTAATTGCGAAGATAGTACCAGTAAATAAAATCCATGAAATGATACAAAACTTCCAGAGGAGATTTCTGTAACATTCCGAAATAAATCCGATAAAGATATTTCAGTTGGTAACGATTTACATTCCGACGATAAGACAATTGAATGCTGGAAGAAGTTTGAAGAAACAAGCGAAGCAATGTGATTATGAGTTTAAATATTTAGGTTTTTTATGTGTATGCTTTCTGAATTTTCTTTATTTTAATAGATATCTTATTTTTATTTTTTACGCAATAAGTTATAACTTAGCAAAGACACAAACCTCACAAAATGTGGTCTATTTTGGCGAGCTATCTTCACTTTAATATGAATACTGAATTGAATTGAAATACATTTTATTTAAAATTGTCTTTGAAAAAGTCATATCAAGAACTGACATAAATTTTGTTTTAATGAAAATTTATAATTTTCATTTTATACATCTTCTTCCAGCTGAGGTTCCTCTAATAGTTGTATTTTTTGTTCGAAGGAAGCACCATAAACTTTCAGAAAGTTCGTCTTCTGTGCCCTATGCTGTTCGTGATTGCTTTCTGCTGCGTTAATGGTTTCCGCGTTTGTGGCTTCTAGATTTAGGAGTAAACTCTCGTCAACCTTTCTCCTTTTTTCAACTTTTTGGATTTGTTCAGATGGAGATGATGTTTCATGCAATATTTGTTGAAACATTGGTTTAAGACGTAATTCTTCTTTTTGAATTTTCTCCACAAAATTATGTGAATTATTTTTATTAATAGCTTGAACTTCCCGTAGAAAATTTAATCCCCATTGATTTTCTATGTATACGTCGGCTAAATATTTAATATTGTGCTGCAATATCTGTATAGTATGCGATTTTTGCTGTATAATATCCACTGTTGGACGTTTTACATTAAGACGTGAAAGAAAATTTTTGATTTCTCGCTCTACTTTTTCTATTCGAAATTTTTCCCGTTCTTCTTGAACTATATTAGATGATAGTTTTGCTTTTTGACGGTGTAAATTATCGAATTTCCGATTGCACATATCCTTCGCGTCAATTATAGAATTTAGATTTGACTGTAAAGTTTTATCTTCATCGATTAATTTAATTTCAGTTTTTGCCGTCCCTTGATTATCTCTCGATACCTCTTCTTTCAAATCTAACAATTTCTTGGATAAATTCCGATGTTCGTGTTGGAGAATATTTATGGTTTGTTTACCGCAAACTTTCTGGATAAGTAAATTTCCTGTTTCCAGTTGTAGTCTCTTAAAATCATTCTTTATGTCTTTAATATTACCGATACTGAGTAAAGATTTAGTTAAGCGTTGCAGCTTCTCTTGTAACCATTTCTTATCATTATGTAATGCACTACTTCCACTAACACTATGAATTTTTTCGACAGAAAATAGTACCAGCTCCGCCAATGGCGTTTTTTGGACAGAACAAGCAGTTTGCTGTGCCGAAAGCTTCGGTACACTCAAGTAAGCATTACTACTTCCCGGTTCTTTACGTAATTCAGTAATGCCTCTTGGTATTTGCATTTTTGTTTAATCAAATATTATTTTCTAGTCTCGACACTGACTTTGTAATTCTCGGAGTTTAAACCTAACTCCACTCCTTCCACACTCCACAAACGCACGGTTAAAAACCAAGAACGCGTTATATACGAAGATTTCCCGAAGATGTTGTAATTATAAATTACGTTTTATTAAATTAAAATTTTTTTCATTCTGATGTTTAAGAAAGAACCAAAATTAAAATTTTTCTTAGCAGTGTTGCCCAAACATTTTTCTTGTGTCAAATCGTTCAGCTTTGCCCAAACAATTGTAGCGTATCTGTTTAGGGATTTTTTCCTTTTTTTTTTTGAACGGCAATAAAGTTCCTATTATTAACAATTGTGTATAATATTTCGGCTTACACATTGACCAAAGTCTAATATAAAAAATCATATCAAAGCTAAACGCCAGCAACTTGACTTAAAAACAAGAAAACTCCCACTGTCCAGAATCTCAATTTAATATAAAGAATAAATGTAAGGGTATACTTCAACTCATTCAGAGACCTATGGCATTTAATTATGGGGAACAGCTAATGAACCTAATTTTGAAATCAAAGATCCTTCATCTAGTTTTTAATGTTCCGTGATTCGTTAGCAACAACACTACCGGGATTTTCTATTTGTTAAAAATTGAATTCCATTACTTTCTTCAAAATATCTTGACAGATTGAGCAAGCATGTCGAAAAAAAATAATTTTTATTAGTTTCAAATAATTATATCACAAATATGAACCGTATATGAACCGATTGGAGTCGGGTCTCCTTGAATCAACCACTTCCTCTAGTTTTGCGATTTTTAATTGTCAAATAATATGTCCTCAAATATAGCCGAAATGTGGGTGATTTAAAAGATTTTTATGAATTTCCATGTATTCGAGTTCAGATATTATGACAAAAATGGTAGATATCCTTCAACGGATAGTGATAGAGATACACACAATTTGGCATACGTGCTATAGTTGAATTGTCACACAACTCGGAAACCACATATAGAACAAGTAAAAAAACTGTATTCGGTTGTGTACGAATCTTCCACACCAACCGCCGCCATCTAAAACAAAAAGTTTGAAAGTTCTATTTTCAATAATATTGGATCGACTTTTTCAATTTTTGCACTGATACTATTAGATCACGTATAGAATATAGCTGGAAATTTTCCAAGTTGTCTCTTTTGTAGTTTACGAGCAATGAGCAAATAATATTTTGTTGTTTTTGTAAACGGAACTGTTATCACTTTATTTATGTTGTACTGCAGACGTATCCTTCGACTTGGCTGGTTTGGACCGCCTGTTATATATAATTATCTACAAAAAATTTCGAATCTTTTTACCAGATTCAGAACCGATATCTTAACTTTTGTAATTTGATGAATGTCTACTACAAGCGGACACACGGACAGACAGGCAAGTAGTTAAGGTGAAATGGCTATTTTTCTCGAAAGAGTGTTGAGTTCTGCTTTCGATTTTTCCGCGGTAGTTTTATGTTATCCGACTACAATTCTTTTTAATGTTCATCAGTTCTGTCAGTTAACTTTCGGTTTCGCCTATTTATTCCTTTTCGCCGATAATGTTTTACTATGTTTTGCGTATGCCGTCATTACTGTAGTACTTTCGCCCGTGACATATTAAACAGTTCAGTTGTTTTCATCGCAAACGCTCCCGCTAACCCAGAACCCACGATTTGTCCTCTTTCGAAGTCTAACAAATCACATATTTCATTGATCGCTAGTTTTAATCGTTGCAGAACAACGCGTATAAAACGTTGAAATATGACCCACAAAACTTGACTGTGCAATGCATACGGAAGTGTTGCCAGCATACTGGCAAATGATATTATATTGGATAGTATTCATATTATTTTTTGGTTGTGAAGGTTAGATGCTTTTGCTTTTCAGTTTTGATTGCATTCATGTTGCGAGACCTTGTTATGAGTTTATGCTTATTTCGTCGTACGTAATCCACTGTTAACGAAATGCTTATTATTATCCTTTCTTGCGTTGCTAATGCAAACCTAATCAAATGTCAATTGCGGCCTGAATTTTGTTTGCAAACGTTCTTCAGAGGAAATAGTAAAATGTAATCAATAAACACACTTGTTTGGATAAATATTGTTTGTGTGTGTGTTAACAACTTGGTAATACAACATTTGATTTGGTTGATAAGGATACTTGATGTGAAGATGTAAACGTAAGAACTTAAATGAAAGTACATTTTATCG
This sequence comes from Glossina brevipalpis, assembly GCA_000671755.1. Lineage (NCBI taxonomy): Eukaryota > Metazoa > Arthropoda > Insecta > Diptera > Glossinidae > Glossina > Glossina brevipalpis. The sequence continues at coordinate 13,048 of KK351548.1, forward strand.
TTTTTCAATTTTGACTCGAAATCGACGAATAGCCGGGTGAAGTCTAATCAAAAAAAAAAAAAAGAAAGATAAAAGGCGTCAGCGTGATTTTTTTTTAACTTGCATCTTAGCAACGCGTTGCGAATTCTATTTAATTTTAGATCATTAAAGACGAAAAATTTTTGGAAAATTTATTTGAAAATGATTTCTGAAAATTTTAAAAACTTTTCGACAAATCGCATCTAGATTTTAAAGATTATCAAAAGCCAAACAAAATGTGTCGCGTGACAAAAAGTTCCTCTTGTATGGTATGAAATCGAATAAAAATATTATAAAAGAAACTCAGTAAAAAAAAAAAATATATAAATCAGAAGAAAAATCTCGAATTAACGAAAAGTGCTATTTTTCAGTTTCTTTTTGCTTTCCTAAATAAGAAGCTACCAGATAATGAATTAACAAATAATGCGAAAATAACTTTAACTCAAAAATAACTGTCTGAGAGAAACCATTTCCTTTTTTTTTTTTCTCAAAGAAGAAGAGTAAATATGAAACCAAAGTACCTGGACCACCAAAAACACTACCATGTTTGAAAGGAGAAGAAAAGAGATTAATCCAGTCGTTGTGCTAAAATAAAATATTTCATATTTGATTTATTTATAACTATTTCATGTATCGTGTCACCATAATTTATAAAAATTAGAAATATATATCATAAATTCGGACAATAAAAAATTTCGCAACATCATATTTTATCCATAAGGTTAATCGTAGAGTTTACCTCGATTTTTAATTACTTGGCTTTTATTTAGAGATAATAAAGTATAATTTTTTTTGAAAAAGAAATATTTTCTTCCACGAAAATTGAATTGAGAGAAATTAAGAATAAACTATATAAAGAGAAATGCTATTGTATAGAAAGCATATATTCAAGAAACCCATTCGTAGATTTTCATTTAATTTATTTATTTAATTTATTAAAAACAGCTGTGACTAGATGTTGAATTAAAAATTTTTATTTCGCCATCCACTCGTTAAGGGCTTAAATAAATTGCATATAATATTGGAAATTAACGGAAGGACGATAAAATGTTATAATTTATTCTTATAACATAAAAGATATTATCTACCGCATAATTTCGTTTTTTTAAAATAACGAAAAGCTTTTTATTAATTTGTTTATTTACATAATATTTACAAAATATATTTTCTTCGAACTTTCCATTTCATGAGTAACTTGGGTATATGTTCTTTTAGAATCAATAAAGATTTGAAAAAAAAAAAAAAATTCTTTCAATTTTTTTTTCAATATTTTTCTTAGCATCTTTGCAAGGAAGCTCGCATACATACGAAACGGATGAAACTATTCTAAACTATTTTGAACTTTTCAAAAGTTTATCATTCTCTTTCAGTCGGAATGAATGTTCTTTTTCGTAACCAATCCTAAATAAATCAATTTAAACATACTTCTCAAAAAGAAATTTTAAATATCTTTCACATTACATATGCAAATGAAATTTACATTCTACTTGCATTGTATATATGCATTTGATCAAGCAAAACATTACAACAAAATCTAAAATGTTACTCAAATTGTTGACAGCACATACTTTCGTAAAATTTTATATGAAAGTTTACTTTTTAAAGAAAGCTTAAGTAAATACTAATGAGAAGATGTCCTGCTATTTTCAATATACGGACAAAGTAAGGTAAAGTTTTAGTTTGTGTGTTGTTCTCTTATAAATTTTTTAATTTTAATTCATATATAATTTTGAAATTTCTTCTGTCTCTCTTGTAATTAATTAAAATCACAAAATGGCGATCGATAAGAATATTGTTATGAAAATCACAAACTAGTAAAAGGCAACTATAACAAATTTGATAAATCTAAGAGGTGGAAATTCATTTGAATGTAATACCTACGACGGTCATAAAAAGACATATTAGCAGCAGGCAAAGATTAGCAAAGAATTTCCGCGAAATCTGACATGAAAGGGATTAATGAAATTACGAATTCAGGTTAAAAGCAGAAGGTATGCAGAGTTTGTGATATTCGTAGGGTTTATAAGCAGAGCATTTTGCTGTTCTAGACAAGTAACCAAGTGTTGAAGAAATACTT
>KK351549.1:25437-36978 GCA_000671755.1 Glossina brevipalpis
GACCGATTCCATTTTCAACAGCGTTTGTCGTTCGATCAAGACACGTCAGTATAACAAATATCGTCGAAATATTTGAAAAATTGCGACATCGGGCAGATAGACATGAGGCAGACAGACATGAGACAGAAGGACATGAGACAGAAGGACATGAGACAGACAGGCGTGAGAAAGAAAGGCATGAAACAAATATACAGGGCACAGATGCCCTGAGGCAGATAGGCATGAGAAAGACATGAGCCATACATGCATGAGACATACAGCCATGGGACATATAGATATGAGACAGACATGAGACGAATGAACGTGAGATAGATGTACATGAGCCAGATTGACATGAGACGGACAGACCTGAGAAAAAACGATATGAGGCAGATATTGGATAGAAGACAGAACACATGAGAGCGAGAACATGAGACAGAAAGACAAGAGGCAGACAGACAATAGACAGACAGACAAGAAACAGGCAGACACAAAACAGACAGACATGAGACAGACAGATATGGAAAAGAAAGATATGAGGCACACATGCGACGGATGAACATGAGACGCACAAACCTGAGACAGAAAGACATGAGACAGACAGACATGAGACATACAGATGAGGCAGACATGAGACAAATGAACACGAGACAGATGTACATGAAGCAGATTGACAAGACACGGAGAGACATGATAAAGAACGACACGAGGCAGATATTGGACAGAAGACCGAACACATGAGAGCGAGGACATGAGACAGAAAGATAAGAGACAGAAAGATAAGTGGCAGACAGACATGAGACAGATGAATATGAAACAGTCGACTTGGGATAGATAAGCACGATGAACATGAGACAGATAGATACCAGGCATGAGATAGGCGGACATGAGAAAGAAAGATACGTGGTAGAAGACAGAATACATGAGAGAATATGAGACAGAAAGACATCAAGTATTCAGGCATGAGATAGATGGTCATGAGGCCGACGTGGGAGAGAAAGATATGAAACATATGGACCGTCACACAGGCAAACAGCAAATTGATTCTAAAAATGATTCTGAATCTAACGATGCAATAAAAAAAAAGTTTACCTTTAACCCTTTTGGGTGTTACATGCATCCGTGTAACCTAGCATACCCTGTATCAAAACTAGTCTGAAGGGTATAAAAGTATTTAAAAAAGAATTCTAAATTATAACGTAGACTGCACCTATTATTCACGTAGCCCATCTCAGTGACTGAGCCAGAAAGTTGCTGGTACAGTTAATTGCAACCTCAACTTAGAATAACTGTCTTTTTGGATCATGCAAATGATCAAAACTTGAAAATTGTGGTTAACTTTTTGTTTTTGATATTAATTTACATGAAGATATTCGTTTTTTTCTTTTTTTTTTTTTAATATCAATTTTAAATTTAAAACATTCATTTTTTATTGATTCGTTTCTGTGACAGTGAATAGAAAATAACGTTACGATGGCTTGAGAGTTTATTTATTGAATGAGAAAAGTTAATCTTATACGAATGTATATAAAATCTGAACGTGTGCTTGCAAGCACATCAAAGAGCTCATTGAAGCATAAATGCAATGTAAACTACAAGCGCAAATAATAAGGTTATCTTGGTTTACTTTTTTTCTCTTTCTTTTCCTTCTTCTATCGACAAACTTTTATTTGAATTATCGTTGTTTGTTTGTATACAAAAGTAAATATAATCTAATTTAAAGAAATTCGAAAAGGATCTTCGTTTAAATTGTGATTATTAAACATATGAGCAAAAAAAAAAAATAAAAAGTTATTACACTGATCTTATTCCACATTTTATCGGAATTAACATATTTTTGATAATAATTTGGAGTCTTTTTGACAAAAAATAGAAACGTACGTAGGGAGGCGTAGATTTAGTGAATACTTCTAAATTCGTTTTGCATTTAAAGAGACAGCTATAGAAATATATATTGTATATAACAGATCAAGGAAAAAGTTTGTGGCGTTTTTTTATTTTTTAAATTTCAAATATATTTTTTTCTTCTGCATTTTACATGAATTGTATTAAACCTGATGTACGCCATTTTGATGGAGAGACACTGCGTTAGTTGTTGACAGAACAGAGTGAAATCAATCGTCTGGCCAGGTCGAAGTAAATCATCACGTACGATTCTCGTTCCGATTCTAGGGATTATAACGCATATACAAAGCATACGTGATTGTCAATTTGGGCTTTGGACCTGTTTATGCAGGTGCGACACATCCCATGAAATAATTCATCGCATGAGACATTCCCTAGTCGTATGCTCTTTCGTTTCCCTCATCAGAATTGGTTCTGTATGTTCCCGTATATACCAGCAAGGTCATGGAGGCCATTTGCCCGATGTCTTCTTCCACATAACCCCATCGTATACGCATTATGACTCAGGAAAAGAATTTACGGTTAAGAAAAAGGAACGTTGTTTTTTGTTTAATTCGAAGCTTCCGTAAATTTTTGAAGACCCTATATATACTTCGCTTATCTTTTTTGCTTTACAAGGTGATCCTGAATGTATGCTATAAAAACTTGCATTTTTGAAATTAAATTCAAGCACTATAGTGTAAATAATGACAAATGTCACGTTTTCTTTTTTAATATCTATGATCGGTCACCTTTCATCGGCCCGATCATATAGTTTGTAAAGGTTAGTATCAACAAAATGATGTGAGGAAAACGCCGCGAATTTTTTTCTCAATTCAATATATATGGATATTTACACCATTAAAAGAAAGATATTTCATTAGAATCTTTGTAAACTCCATTCCAAAGTGGGAAGACCATGATGACAAAGATCGTTCTTTTCTATTTCAATTGTTCGTAAATTTGGGAAGTTTCAAATCGTCCGTAAATTTTCGGAAACCCTATATTTCATTTATAATTTTTATTTTACAAGGTGATCCTGAATGTATGCTATAAAAACTTTTGTTTGTGATATCGTATTCCTACTTCATACACGCGATAATATAGTTTGCAAAGGTTAGCATTAACGAAATTATGTGACAAAAACGCCACGAACTATTTTCTTGATTCGATATATGTGTGTGTGTGTGTGTGTATTTAAATATGAATCATTAAAGTATATATTTACAAAGTTAAAAGAAAGATATTTTATTCAATTCCAAAGTGGGAACTCGACGATGGATGCAAAGATCAGATTATTGCATTCCAATAATCCAATATTGGTTTAGTTAGTTGATCTACTATTACTACTCTTAAAATACTATGGCAAAGCAAAATTAATTTCTTTCACAAATTTTCTTTCGAAATTTCGATTGTACATACAAATCGGAATATATTTGTAACGAGAATGATATGGATGCTCCAATATATTCTTGTGCTGCTAAATTTCTCAATTTTTCCATGATGGCCAAGGGATTTTATGGATATAAGTTGTGATTTGTGTTTGTGATACATAAGTGATTTGTACTTTGAATTATAAGAGAAAATCCGTTTGTCTCTCAGAGCGAGCACATTTACTTACCATTACTTCTATGCTACTAACTTAGTTCGGTAACGAGTTTCAAAACATTTCTTTGATAGCTTGTTTCCTGTTGCTAAGCAATAGTAAATTTATGACTTACGTATAATAAAAAAAAAAAAAAAAAAATCGGTGTTTGAGAAATCATTTGAATTTTCTTTAAAAAGTTTCATTTTTAGTTTTGTTTTTGGTTACTATTCGACATTCGATATTTATTGTTTTTTCATCAAATATATCGTTCTTTTGAGATACTTAACTTTACGCTTTTTTACACGTTTTTCTTCACTTTATCTTGATAGTGTTTGGCTATTCGAGATAGTATACTAATGCATTAAAGGAAATGTTTCACCCATAAGCCTGGAATGTTATTTTACTTTTATGATCGAGAATAAATAAATATTGAAATTTAAGAGTTTTTCCAAAACTATAAACTTTGGAACTGTTGGTAATAAATTTGCTTTAATATCGATTCAATTCTTGTTGATGTTTTCCTTTTCAACATATTACTGCAAATTATTGAGTTTAGTCGCCCACCTTGCACGCTCGCTCTAGTCATTTCGTGAACTGTACCTTTTTAATAGTAATTTAATATTTATTTATTTATTTTCATTATAAAAATTTAATACATCATCGGCAGTACAGTAATTTATTTAAAAAAGTTTTCATAAGAAAAAGTAAAATAATTATTTGTGTAATTATTTGTAATTATTTGTGTAATTATTTGGTTTATTATATAGGAGGGAATCGTATTTTGTTTTATGATTATAATTCCATTCGATCATATATAGCTAACAGCAATGATTAGAAGGATTTTGTTGCATTTTGCTAATGCTGATATTATCTGCGTATGTGTGTGTGTGTGTGTGTGTGTGTGTTGGCTTATTGTCAGAGGAAGCATCATTAATTTTGTTAAATCTTTATTTGCTGGCAATGCTTGAAATTCATTTGCCGTCAAAATGGAAAATTTGAATTAATTGCCATTACATACGATGGACTTTAATTAGAAGATTAGAGATTTAATATGTAAATGTGACGCAAATTAATTATAAACATTGAAAGCAATGATGGAATTGAATACATAAAGCTTTTCCATGTAATTTTTTTTTTTTTTTTTTTTTTTTTTTTTTTTTTTTTATATAAAACAACGAATACATACGATATAATCGGTTTAGAGTAAAAATTTTCGTATACTCATCAGTTGTTTTTTCTAATTTTTTTTTTTTTTTTTTTAAATTTTAAATTATACAAACAGCAACAGTAATAACGTATATATTAGCTAAATTACATATAAAAACCTTATAAAGATAATTGCAATAGTAGAAAGAGAGAGAGAGAGAGAGAGAGTGTACTGTTATATAATAAATATTTTTTCTCATATGTACGCTATTGCTTTAACATAACATAGTTAAAGTATATCAGTTGTCTTTGAAATTTCGTCTGTAACTTAATGGAAAAGTCACGTACATACGATAACATAGCCAGTACAGTTAACATGTTACAAAAACAAAATTAATAACGTAATGGAAAGACTCTTTTACTATGCTCTCACAGTATTAAGGAGAAATTTACGATTTTTTAAATTTCACTAATTGATTGATTGAAATTGATTTTTGCACTCAACCTGACGAAAATAAAAGAACGAATTTATATAGAAAGAATTTAGAAAGAACTCGTGACGGACATGATTATATCGATAGTGATATTTACACATTCGTATACGAGGTATACGAGGTATGTAAAAAAAAAAAAAAAGAGGGAAAAGCAACTCTTCATTTTTCTCGAAAAATATAAATGCTTACTCATCAATATCTACTTCAAAGTAGTCCTCTTTAGATACAATATACTTGCGCCAGCGTTTATTTCAATCGTCGAGGCACTTTTGATCAAAGCTTTATGGTTTGGCCTTAAACCTTTAAGTCTTAAGTCTTAAGTCTTTAAAGTTTATTGCCTTCATCGTAACCAAAGTCCAATCTTTAATGGGTCTTTTCAGTTTTGTGAAGAGGAGAAAGTTGCGTAGGGTCTAGCCAAGGGAATAAAGTGGCTGAGGCATGATTTCAGAATCATGAACGAAGAATGACGAAATTTAGGAATTTTGAAACAAACTTTCTTGGCAAATGTTTCATGCTCAAAACATCCGCAAAAATTTCAATGCATGAACCATCCAATATGACTAGATCCTCAAAAACTTCTCTAGTAGTGATTCGACGATTCCCGAAAACAATTTTTTTCACTGCATCAACGTCTTTATCGGTTGTTGACGGGCTGCGGCGCCCGAGGTTGGCATCACCACTTACATCTTTTCGAAATTTTACTCAAAATATACTCACTTAATGCCCTGGTTAACATTTTAAATGGGTTAAAGCATTTTTCGGCTCAAAATTTATTACAGATTCTTTGAATCATTTTTTTCGATATCAAAAAAGTCTCCAAACACATCAAAAACTTATCTAATCTTTATATCTGTTAAAAACAAACTAAAAATGGAAAATGTCTGATAAGGTCAACACGTGTTAGGGGCTCCAACATAACAAAAAAAAAAAAAAAAAAAAAAATCGAAAATCGTATGTATTTGGTCCTCGAAATTTGAAAAGTCACCATTTGGTTCCAACACACCTCGTATGTATACAAAATTTACGAAATACTTGCGAGCGATTTAGTGCAGTCTGTTCTTTCAGTAGCGAAACTAAATGTGATTAAATTCTATACGAAACACATTTTTTTAACTCACTTCAAAAAAAAAAAATAAATAAAAAATAAAAAAAAAAACCAAAAAAAAAACACTAACACGCTTTTTCTCGCCAATTTACGGGTACGGTCCAGACAATTCTTGTTATTACTGCTGCTACTACTACTGCTACTACTGGTTAATGGTATAACAATAAAACGTAAAAATGACCTTTAGAAGTAGTGTATTAAAGAAAAGAAAAAAGAAAAAAAAAAACTTCAAAAATGCTTGACTTTGGATTTGTATGTAAGAAGTGAAATATTATACGGTCCTTGTCCACGAAGGAAATACATATTTCATTTTTTCTTCTTTAATTAAATAAAAATACTTAAAGGGTGGCTGACCGATTGATTGTTTTACTGGTCGACTGAGACAAAGCAAGTAGAGAAAAAGTAGAGAGAAACAGAAACAAGAAAAAAGGAACAAACAAAAAATAAGTCAAACTTAACAGGATAGAAATAATAATACTTTTGTGAAAAAATTTTTGTTTAAAAACACAAAAAAAAAAAAATATCACGAAAGAAATATATATTGGGTGATATGTTAATTCTCCGCGGTTTTTTTTTGTACCTTTTCGAACTACTTTTTATGCCAAGGGCTTCTAGAATGATATCAAACTATATTATATCATATGATTGAATGTTTACTGGCCCCTCTGTTTCCTGACAGCTTGCATGACGGTCTTGCTCCATTAATTGCAAAATTTTATCGACTCTTTCAGTGACCGGCCGATCAAAGTGAGGTGCATGTTTGATATCAATATTTCTGGAACGGAATTGAGCAAACCACTTCTAAGTCCTTCGTTTATTCGCAGCATTCTCATCGTACACTTCACAAATTTTTCACAAGTTTTGTCGCGTTTTTACCTTTTTTTTGTAGTAGCGAAGCGTCACTTAGCGTACTTCTTCGGATATTGCACCTCATTTTCAAATCAATATAACTCTTTATATGAGCGAAGGATTGGAAAACTATCTGCATAAAAAAAATAAATTGAAATGTCATCTTTTAAGTCCATGGTCGTTTGAGACCATCAGATGAATGCTGCCAGATATATAGGTATCAATATTAACTGGTGGCAAAAAACCGCGGAGAGTTTTTATACAACCCAATATATATATATATATATTCTTATATGTTCTTATATATATATATATATATTCTTATGTATATATATTCTTTATATATATATATTCACGAGGTGGGTTGAAAAGTTCGTAGGCTAACATAGAAAAATTCTTTTTTTTTGATAGAATTTGATTTTATTATTCAATATAGTTGTCTTCGAGGGCGATACAACGATTATAGTGGTCATAACGTTTTTCGAGACCATTTTTATAGTACGATTTGTCTTTAGCTTCAAAATAAGCTTGCAGTCCACTCGGTTGACTGTCGATGGGACTCCAATGTAAAATGATGCAGCCCTGTTTTATCCATTCAGTCACATATCGAGTTTCGAGTTTATTATGATTGAACAGCTCCAAACACTGCTTAGAATCATCAATTCGTTGGTGTTTTTGGTCGATTGTAAGCTCACGCGACTCCTCCTCCTTTGAACAGAGCTTTCGCATATCCAAATATTCATTCACAATATATCCAACACGTTCCTTTGATATCTTTAGGGTCTCAGCTATTTCAATCAACTTCACTTTACGGTTATCCGAAATTATTTTGTGGACTTTTTTGATGTTTTCGACGGTAACAGCCTCTTTGGAGCGTCAACTACATTCATCGTCCTCTTGGTGCTCATTTGGCCTCATTTAAATTTAGCAAATCACTTCTCTACGGTTGATTTTCCTGGAGCAAAGTCCGACTAATGTTTATCAAGCCAAGCCTTGACTTCAATAGTATTTTTGTTCGCCAAAAAGCGATGCTTTATTAACACACAAAATTCCGTTTTTATCCACTTTTTCAAGCTAACAAAAGTTGGATTTAATACTAGATGGCTCCATCTATGTGTCAGCCTGCGAACTTTTCAACCCACCTGATATTCGATGTCGTATTATGCTTTGCATTGATATATTAAAATTCATTTATCTCAAGTTATTGAAGAACAGTATTTTGAATAATGCGATCTGATATTCATGCCTGTTAGATAGTTTCTCTTGACAGATTGTGTTCAATGCGAAGCCAAACCGCAATCATTTCATTGTAAGTAACCAGTAATGGAAATGAATGAAATTGAAATTGCATAAATAGTACTTCAAGCATATCAAACATGCAACAATCTATGAATACATTGTCTAACAGCTTAGGTCTTTCCTCATGCAAGCTGTGATAATTTAAAGTTGCTCCCATGTGGATGAAATATGAATATAATTTATTGGTAAGAGGATAAGGTGGTATATCTACATATATACATACATTTGTGTATTTATGTATGCAATAAAATATGTAATAAAAGCGACTTTTTTTGTTATTGATCCATAAAGGTAGCAAGCATGAATGTTTAATCTGTTCACAGTATTGAAAATATATGGAAAAAAAAAGAACTTTTAACTGCTTTGTAAACAGGAAAATAAAGACATATTTATGATATTTATTCTGAAAAAAATAATCATAAATACGTATGTGTATGTTTATTTTCAGAATGGATTTAGTCACTTTTCTAGAATCGAATCAAACTGGTTCTCTGTGAATGTCAATTCTCACACACATACGTGCAACACGTTACTCCAATAAGCCCATAGCGATAGTATAGATGTCGCCGCTATTGACAAACCCATATAATGCTTAGATAGTACTAACCTTTAAGCGAAATCTGTCAAATTTTCCTGGCATTGCTACCTTCACTCTTCTGGGTACAGTTATTTTAGCGATACTACTCTTGTAATTTTTAAAATAATGGAAAGAATCTGAAATTTGTGTGTTGATAAAGCGTTGGTTTTTTTAATCAAAAAAAAAAAAAAAAAAGCTCTATTGAAACCTAGAATCAACCCGAAGATTTTATGGCTGCACCTCCTCGCTGAAAACAATAATTTGTCCATAGTTTGCTAGCTTTAAAGGAGATCCCAAGGATAAGGAATTAGATCGACCTCCGGCAGTTTTACCAGACAACGCAAAAACAGGGCACAAAACTAATTTGGAAAATCGGAAAGTGGAGTTGGGTAAAATAGTTGAAGCTTTAATGGTATTAGAAGACAGTGGCCTTACCATTTTGCAAATAACATGTTAATGGTTTATAGCGGAGCTTAGAGTTGTTTAGGTGAAATAAAAACTACGTTTTCATACGGTATTTAGCAATGGATGGATTCCTACACTCCAGAATCAAATCAAATTCAGCCCAGTCGTTTTATAAGAAAGCCATAGAAATGTTAGAGAAGCCTGGGAATGAATGTATGAATCTCGTAGGAGACTTAGCCGATTGTATAGAGTCTAGATCTGTTTATTTCCGTCATAATATACCACTAAAGCCATCCACCCCAAAACGGCGAAAGCAAAGTTGTACACATATTCTATATATAGAAAGAGAGAGACAGAAAAGGAGGGAGAGGGAGGGAGCTAGAGAAAGTTAGGAAGAGCTAGAGAGACGGTGGTGGGAAGAGAAAAAGAGAGAGAGGAAGAGGGAGAGAGATGGAAAGGGGGGAGAGAGAGAGAGAGCGAAAGAAAGGGGGAGAGAGAGAGAAGGAAAGAGAGAGAGAGAGAGAGAGAAAAGAAAAGGGGGAGAAAGAGAGAGAGAGGGAGAGAGAACGAGAGAGAGTGACAGAAGGAAATGGAAAGTGAGGGAGAAAAGGAAAGGGATAGAGAAGGAGAGAGATGGAAAGGGAGAGAGAGAGATCGAAATATATAATTATATACAATATATATATATATATTTTAATCATTTCGTTCTCAAACATATAAAATTATATTTAAATATGTAATTATACAGTCTATACATATACATGTATAGAAACGATTAAAATCTGAATTTTTGAATAACTGGACTTACGCTACTTTCAAAAGTAAAGGACAAAGGTAACGAATATATATTTTTTCAATAAATGGTTGGTGTGTGTATGTGTAGAAAGTCTGAAAGTAAAGGAACACAATAAACATAAATATTTATACAAATCCCTGCTAACTTTGGCGGTTGGCAGTGATATGCAAGAGATTTGTTCAGCGGTTTTTTTGATTGATAGAGAATTTTTCATTTGTTATGCGCTTGAAAACCAGTTGATTTTAGTTATTGTTTTTTTTTTTGTTCTTTTTCGTAAATCATTCGTAAAATTTATGGATTATTTTTTTTAAATGTAAATGCATTTACATTATATTTATAGATTAATAGGATAAAAATATTCAATAAGAGGATAAAAATATTCACATAAAAAAAAAAAACTTAAGGCTTACACGTATTTACAGCAATGGATGATGCATAAGTCGCGTAAATTTAGATCAAAATTTTAATGAAAAATTTTTCAACTTTATAATTAAAATATTTTATTATTAGTTAACAACATTGTTTACCACACCACTATGGACAAAATATTTCACTAAAAAATTTTTCGTTAGTTTTTTGAACTTTTCTCCCTTTATCCTTTGTCGATTTATATGTACATATTGTATGTCCTAGAATTGGTCATAAGAATAACAAAAAAAAAAAAAAGCACAGAACGTTTTAGTTTTGAATGTTTTTGTTTTAAGGTAATTAGTAGCTTTGTTAAAAACTATAGTGGTGAGAGCACTTCATTGGTCTCTCCAAAAAAAAAAAAAAAAAAAAAAAATTTTATTAATTCGCATCAGGAAGAAAAAAAAAGGGGCGATTGAAATAGCAATGCTATTAAAGTGCCTCAAAAAAATTGTTTATAATGCCATGAAATTAATAGACAAGAATTCTATTTACCTAAATAACAATAAAACACGCAAACTGAAACCAAAAGAAAGTACTGCTCCTATTGCCAAAGCTATTGTCGGCTAAAGCAAACAAAACCTATTTGTATTCTGTGGGGAAATCGTGAAATAATATAATTCTATATTCACTCTAGGTGTGGTGAGCAGATTGGCGAGAAGGCGCCTAAATGATGATTAAATATCAACAAATATTTGTCATATGCCAGAGAGAGACAGAGAGAGAGAGAGCATATCTTGACGTATTGTCCTAAGGGAATTGTTATGGAATTTCCAGAAAAATATTTAAAAAAAATTAAATCCTATGAGAGAGTCTTTGTATATACCCTTTATATTCAGAAATTCAGAAAACTATTAAATATGATATGAATATAGTATAATAGTCTGGGATAAATTTTTCTGTTACGAAGGAGGGCCTGTAAGAAGAGTAGAAGGAAAAATGGACAGGGTCTAATATAGAATCTGGTGAAAGAGCCTTTTTTGTATCGTTCAGAAAGATCAGGCGCAAAAT
>KK351550.1:7092-25190 GCA_000671755.1 Glossina brevipalpis
GAAATGTATATACATTTCATCCGTACAAAAAGATGAAATAGATAGATATCATATTCTACTTATAATTAACGTAAAACACTAAATTTCGAAATTTTCCAAATTAATTATGGGCGACATTCAAACCTTTTTAAACATTACATTCATTATTGGTGCCATTTATTTGCATTCTCGGGTTACTACATTAACAACATAACATGCAATATATATATATATATATATATACATATTACCCCATTTTTGAATTAAAAATCCTGTACACAGGTAAGAGGTAAATACTATCCAATAAATTATTTGATAAAGCGTGCTTAATACTCACTAACATACAGAAGCAGATTGTTCGTTTTACAAGTCAAGTGAAAGAACAACATTATTGCTACTATATAACTTTTGTTATTGTATTATTAGTATAACACAAGCAAATACAGGTAACAGAGAAACGAGAGGAGTAAACAATCCTATCGAAAACAATAACAAATGACCAGGAAATGAATGCTAAACACGGATAAGTGTTTTAAAAAAAAAAAAAAAAAATAAAGAAAAAAAAAATGAATTAAATAGTTTTATACATTTTTTTTTTTTTTTTTTTTTTTGTTTGCATTTATTTTTGCAAACCTAATGTAAAAAAAAAAAAAGTTTGTATTTTTATGTTTTCTATAATATAAGTTAGATTACAGATTTAGTTGATTTGAGTTAAGTAAAAAGTTAAAGTAAAATTTTAACACTTTTACACGTACATACACATTATGAAACGATGCCAACAACAGGTCATAAAATCGTTTAGTCTCGGTATTATAATTCTAATTGAATTCAAGCGTTAAAATTCAAATATCCTTCTACAGTCATTCATGCTTACACAACTTGAACATAAGAGCTAAACTGGCTGCATAGAAAAACTCTCCAACTTATAACAAAACATTATCCACCTGCGTATACATATATATACCTACATACCTACATACATATATACATTCATACATTCATATATATACATATATATATATTTATGTATATATAGGTTTGCATAGGAAACACTTAACTTTCAACTCTAAAGCAATAAAAGGACAAGAAATGAAAAAGTTTCTTCCCAACCGTTTATCAACAATTCAGTATTTTTCCTTACTTCCTCTCATCANTCGACTGTAGCGTGAAAATTAACAAATATATTGCAAAGTTTTTATTCACTTTGCTTATGATTTTAAGTTTTAATTAAATAAATTTCACATTAAATTTTTTGAAAGTAAAAAGCAAAAATATTTAAACATATTTGGTTTTCTACGCAAATTTTCGAAGTGAAAATCACGTCCTTAGCAGGAAGTTACAAAAACGGCGGATGGACATTGATTGCTGATTTAGAAGGCTAGTGTCACCAGAAAATAGTATATAGGTCACGGGATATGCATTCCATATTTTTAAGAGTTTTTTTTTACGTTGATGAAGAAAATGATTTTTAAATGAAAAATGTTCAAATCTGTTGCTTGGGCATACGGCAGAGGCCGCGTAGATAAGCAGAGGGAGTCACTTTAGTGTGGCTTCTTTTTCTTCTTCACATTCTTCATATAGTAGCTGTATCTTTTCTCTTGATTAAAAACTAATTTCTTTTGTTTTAGAAGCAAGTTTTTTATTGAAATAAGTTTCTTATAGACACAAAGTGCAGTGTGAATATAGCAAAAAAAAAAAAAAAAAAATGCTTCTTTTTAGAGAGAAACTTTTGCGAAAAAAAGGCGAAAAAATGCTTATGAACAGAGACAGAGGAACGCTCATAAGATTCTATTTCATCCTATTCTTTTCATTATATGATATGTTATATATTAAAATATCTAGCAATTCCTCATACTTTCGGGAAGCAAATATGTGCCGACATGCGGGCTCTTAATATGCAGTTGACATTTTCTATCTCAATCTTAAAAATTTTTTGGTAAATTTCAAAACATATGACATATGATTTGAAATCCAATTAAAACCAAATATCAATGTCCATTTGACAGCATATTAAAAGATGACTGACTAACTTGCTTTAAAGATATTGAAAAAATCGGTTTTATCACTTTTGCGAATCAACAAAAACCTGGAAGGCATTTATAACTTTATTAACAAAAAAAAAAAAAAAAAATTCTGAATAAAAAATTCAGTAAAACACAAAATCAACTTCAGCTGGTATATACACATGTAAATGAACCAATGTACACATCTATGAAAAAAAATATGATTTTTTTTTCTATTTTTTTTTTCCTTTTTTTTTTGTTACAGATCTTTTGTTTGTTATTAGATGGTACGTACAATATAATTGACAAGTTCTATATGCGTGTGTCATAACCGATAAGAGATGTCCCTTCAGGTTGGAGAATTTTCAAATTAACAAACATACGAATACAAGTGTATTGTGTACAGTTATATATAGAAAGCAAATGACGAAATTTATGTATCTTGACAGCATTTAAGAAAGCTGTGATATTGTGCTTAATTTTATTTATTTTTTTTTAAAAAGAAGAAGAAGAACTTATTCTTTTCTGTATAAAATTTTTGTAATTAAATGTGTATAATTCAAGTATATGCCACGTTAAACTAGAACTTTTTCTTAGGTGTTCATAATAAATAGCAGCTCACTTGTAAGATTTAATTGCCTCTTACTTATGTGCATAAAATATTAGAAAAGAGCTACCTTTTCAAAAAAATTAGAAAAAAAAAGAAACGTAAAAACAAATTATGTTGATTAAATGCATAACGATGAATGTAATTAGTAGCTGCTTGTTAACAAAACATCACTCGCTTAAGCACCGTCGTGTACTTAAAAAAAAAAAATAAGTTCAAGTAGTTAGGTCAGGAAATGAACTCCAAAGCAAATAATATTGCAGTGTATAACTGCAGATCTTCAAGAACCAAAAAAAAAAAAAAAAAAAAAAATATAAGACCGAGGAGGGGAAAAGCAAATAAAAGGAGGACTTTTCCAACATAAATCAACATAAAGTTTTTCCTCTCTTTACTGTTTAAGCAAAAGTATATCTTAATTGGTGACATAAAGAAAAAAACAAGACCTAATTAACATGAAAAAAATGAAAAATTTTTCAAAATGTATGCATATGAAAAACAAAGCAATAACAAACAAAAAAAAACATATACACAAACATATATCTTTAAGTCGATCACTTAATACCCTACGAAATATTCTCCAATCATAAGCCTCATATGAAATACATAGTTTGTGCAAAATACATTAAAAAATCTTTCACACTTCATCAGAAAAGACGATTTACATTTCAATATTTTCTTGTCCGAAAATATGGTATACATTTGCAATTTCAAGTAATTATAATGAACTCTTTCAAAATGTACGCGTTTGCGATTTTATGTAATTGTAACAAACTTGTACGCGATAGTTATAAACATACAAAAAAGACAAGAAACATATACACATACATTTAAATCGATCACTTAATACCCTACAAAATATTCTACAGTCAGAAGTCTCATGTGAAATACATAGTTTGTGTGAAATACATAGAAAAATTTTGCAATTCATCGGAAAAGACAGATCACTTTTTAGTTTTTTCTTGTCCGAAAATATGGTATACATTTGGAATTTTAAGTAATTGTAATAGACTTTCACAAAATGTGTACATTTGCAATTTTAAATAATTGTAATAAAATTTTTTACGCGATAGTTATAAACATCAAAAAAAGAAAAAAATATATACACGCATACCTTTAAGTCGATCACTTAATATCCTACAAAATATTCAACAATCATAAGTCTCATTATCAAAGTTTTTGTGTGAAATACATAGAAAAATTTTTTACACTTCGTCGGAAAAGACTCTAAATTTTAATTTCTACTTGTCCGAAAATATGATATACATTTGCAATTTCAAATAATTGTAATGAATTTTTACAAAATGAATACATTTGCAATTTTATGTTATTGTAATGAACTTTTACGCGATAGTTATAAACATACAAAAAAAATAAGAAACATATGAACATTTCTTTAAGTCGATCAGTTAACACCCTACAAAATAGAATTTATTTATCATAAGTTTCGTTATCAAAGTTTTGTGTGCAAAAAATTAAAAAATTTTATACACTTCATCGGAAAACATGGTTTATATATTAATTTATTTTGTCCGAAAATATGATATCCATATTTAATTTCAAGTAATTACAATCAACTTTAATTGGGGAATAGTTATAAATTTTCATACATTTGACATTTAGCTCATTTAACTGCTAAGCAGCAAATTTTGAAAGAAGTTGAACTCGATATAGAAGCAACCACAACCGCAATGATCTATCTCGCTTGCACAGCAGAAATTTTTCAAAAGTACGTCCTTAAAGAAAATTAAGTATTGATTATACTGATTTGATATTTTCTCTTTCGTCTTTTGAAGAAACATTACATTTAAGAAAAATGTTCTAAACAGTATAAGTCACTCAAATGTTTTTATAATAAAAAATTTTTGTTTTAATTTTTTCCATAATCACTCTAATGTAATTAATTGCTTTTCGAAAGTAAAATCAATAACACTTAAGAAAAAAAAAAGCTGATTCCAGATTTTCTAAAGGGCAAATCATATTTTCGAATAGAAAAAATATGAATTTGAATATGAAATATGAAAGTTACCAGTTTTTCAATCAGAATGTCAATCAAGCAACCGCTTCAATGATCAATCAACTAGCTATCGATACAATCATCGACTCAGACGTCCAATCAATCGCCAAAGCAACCAGCGACTCAATTAGGCAAATATCCTCGTTAAGCAAATATCTTAGCAGTCAATCATTTATCAATAGGCAACCAGCCACCAGTCCAATCAGGCATTCATGTAACTCTCAAGTCAATTATCTAGTCAACCATTCATACAGTTAGAGTGTTAGAGTTTTATTTAGTCAGGCCACCCTTCAAGCGGGATAAAAGCTAAATCACTGAACCAATCATCCAGTCAAAACCTTTTCGTCAGCGTTTAGCGTCTACAACATTAAATATTAAAATCATTTATGTGAAAAAAATCAGTTAAAAATCACGTTATCGATAAATATAACAATATTTCGCTCAATCACAAAAATAAATCTATCGAATAGTTTTTATAACAGTCACTTAAAATAGTTTTCGTCCAATATTCAACAATCATTTCAAACTTTATATACGTTGCTCTGGCTCTTCCTCGCTAACTTTTCAATGATATTTTTTCTGCTTCAAAAAAAAAAAAAAAAAAAACGCAGTGATTAAATGCATTATACAGTGTTGACGTACAAAAATCAGTCCATGTACAAAAACACCTAGAAAAGTATGCGTCCTATGCCCATACCCGTAGATAAATTTTTCGTACAATTTTTCCATTATACAATGACAAAGTGTTTTCCTTTTTCTTTTTTTGTTTTTATTTTCTTTTTTGTTAGCAAAAATAATGTTAAGTGTTGGTACGTGCCATCTACTCTTTGTCTCTATTATATGGAAATGTTTGTTTTTAACAAACATTAACAAGAGCTGATGGTATGCTGCGCACTGCAGCAACAAGCAATTAAAATCAACTACTGCAGAGAAAATAACAATGAGAATAGTATGCCCAATGCACACCCACTTACAATAGAAGCTAACTGAACATTAAGTCAACAATTTACAGAAATCTCAGTAAGTAAATTAGTTTGACCTTCTCTCCCTCTCAGCAATAAAATGAATGAATGAATGAATGAATGAGAATGAATGAATGAATGAAATCATATAAAACCCTAACACAGAAAATTCATAGTAACGGAACGTCCCAAGCGACCAACAAATGCAAATGGAGCTGAAAAATTGCGTACATGTTAATTGTCTTAATGTATAATAGTATGCACACACACACACACACACATTATAGAATGGACGTACGTACGTAATACACATAAAACCTCATAAACAGCGTAAGTATAACTTATATACGTATGCGAATATACAATAGATACATGATAAACACCAGAAAAGCTACTGCAATACTACTGCAACTTTTTTTTTTTTTTTTTTAGCAACAACTCAACTTCTCAACTATAAACTTTTAACTGTAACGAAGTTGTAACGTAAGCAACAAAATATAAAAAACAATAAAAGGCAAATAACAAAATATCCTCAACTTAACTCATTTTATGCATTCAAAACATGAACAACAAACCACTGGACCAGTCATCCGGCTGGCTAGCCAACCAAACAAGCATGTTACTGACACTTTGTTGTACTACATGCATGCATTCATGCCGTGTACGAAAGATATATTTACCCGTATAAAAAGGCCATAAGCATTCTCACACATATTTACGTTGTATATCCTTACAATTATTCTTTTTATCTTTGGATCTCTCTTATACATACATATATACATACATATAAACATACATATATATGTGTATATATATATATATATATATATATAACATATTACTGTCGCCATTTAGTATATCATCTCACTCGCCTTTTGCAAAATTTCGATGCATAAAAATAATTTTATTAAAGGAATAATTTTGATTGTTAACTTTTATGCTTATACTTTGTACGAATGTGTTTAACAACCAGAAGGATTCAGATTCAATTTCAAAATAGATTTTATTTCCTATCATTTCGTCTTTTTATGTACTTTTGTCTGCAACTTAAAGATCGTAATTTTCAATATATTGGGTGATATGTTATGTCTCCGTGGTTTTTTGCCATTACTTTGGGTTGATGCCTATATATCTGGCAACATTCTTAAAGGTGATATTTCAGATCATATTTCTTCACAGGTTTCTAATTATATCTGAAGAAATACAATATTTAATGCTTTTTATATGATCCAATAGATACCTAACCCACATCCGCCTTGCCAATATGACGAAGGCGCTAAAATAAAAGTTTTTTATACCCACCACCGAAGGTGAAGGGTATATTTCATTTTTTCATTTGGTTTGTAACTACCAAAAGGAAACATCGAAGACCCCACAAAGTATATATATATTCCTGATCGACATTAAATTTAGAATCGATTTAAGCACATCCATCTGTGCGGCAGTGTAATATCCGTGGCAAAACATTCCCCTGGCCGCAAAAATGAAGATATCGGCTTCAAATTATTGGTATTAAAAACGGGCCAAATCGGTCAACGGATACGCCCACAATACNGCGAAAAGCGTAAATCTCAATAATTTTTACAATTATTCCAAGGAACTTATCTCTTTAATGCTTTTTGCCTCAAATATACCATTATTCTACTCTCGACGTACAATTCTCAACGTACACTTATCAATATAGAGCGATCGGTGTACAACTATCAGTATACAAGTCTCTATCAAAATTGACTATTACGATTATTACATGATGACTGACTTCTGACGACTCTATGTTAAGACTGACTTCCGAGTGCATTTTATGATTTCTTCCGGCTGCATATTACGAATGACTGCTTGCCACTCTTTATCACAACTTCTTCCGAGTGCTTGCTTCAATTGATCTCTTGCTACAGGCTCTTTGAGACTGACTTCTCTTAAGCGAAATGTTCTACTTTTAAAACTTACGAATATTGCAAACTTTGCATCTCAATCTGATAGTTTGCTGCTAGATTCCCCTCGGCATATTTGTAGTTTCATTAAACCTTATGAAAACCACAAATGCAGCTTCCCATTTTGCCTTATAATCTCATTTCGGTGAATTCGGTGAAACATTATAATGCTCTAAAAATGTTTTTTCTAAAGCTTGTCGTTGACTATATCGTTTGTTAATGAATTTAAATTATTTTGATTATTTAGTGGAGGAAAAACCTAGCGCGGTTAATTTATATTCCGAAACAATTTGAGTTGCTTTAATCAAAGTCATTTTTTCTTTTTGAGCTCGTAATTCATTTTGAAACTTAAAACATTCTACTCCAATTACGTTCATGTATTATACGCGACATATAGGTGATAACGACTACATATTTTTTGGATAATACTTTCCGGCTTCTGGAAAATTGAGCATGGAAAGGGCAAGATCGTAAATTATGATAATATATCGATTCTCTTATTGCATTTATAACACCTAAATGGGATGAAGATGAAGCACATTTTCATGAATTTTAAAAATTTATATATAATTATAAAAAGTTTATTTGATAAGTATTTTAAAAGACAACCTTCCGGTATTCATTGGAAACACTTTTAAGCTAGAACAATATTGATCTTAAAGCAGTATGTTTATCGAATAAAAAAATTGCGAGTTTTGCAAATAATTACATGTAAAAATGTTTTCAATTTATTTAAAGTGCAATCCCTAAGCATTATAATCATAGTGACTTAAAAAGTAAATAATTACCTGAAGGGATTTTGACTTGTGCAAATTAGTTACCTGTAGGAATGTTTCCAATTCATTTAAAATACTATCGTTAAACATCCATTTCTATTTTTGAAATAGATAATTATAACCCTATAGCGATTTAGAAACTAAATAACTACCTGTNAAAGATCGAATGAATTTCTATCTGAATTTTAAAGCAATAAAATATTTAAAGTTGTAACATGCGACCACCAAACGAACTAACTTTTCATAGAATATTTAAAAACCAAAAATAAGTGCAAAAAAAAAAAAAAAGAAAAATTTATTTTAGTTGATACAACATGTTCTGCATTTTGTTAAATGTTGAGCATTATTTCTGAGAGTGAAACTTAAATAACTTAACTTAAATAACTTATCACTTCGCCAATATGACTTTCGTACACTTTGCAGACATAACTGTAATGCTGAACAGAGTTCGTTTTTATTTTTTTTGTTTGTTTGTTTGTATTACTTTCCATGAAAATATCACAAAATTGTTTTTATGATATGAAAATTTTCCCGTAAGGCTGTTGTGGGCTGAAAAGCTTATAAATATATGTATAAATAGTTTTTTCATAACATTTGATGGAGAATCGATAAACCAACCATATTGGATAGGTATTTGCTTTTATGTAGATATAACATAAACCTTTAGGCTCATTCGCACATACGTACTCACATATATATGTATAATATATATATTTATGCAATATTGACACAGGAACGGTATTACGTTTCACTGCGTTAAAGCCTTGGTTGACTGCATTGAATATTTATTTATGTATATACATATATGTTCATATAGCAAAATACGTTTATCTTTACTTACCACCTTTAGGATCTTAAAATTTTTGGAATATTTGCGTTTAGTTTTTTTCAGTTTAGTTTGTGCTATATATATATATATATGCATACATGTATGTATGCCCTTAATTAAGAAAGTGGTCTAAGTCAAAATTTAAAAAAAACCTTAACTTAATTTATCAATTATTTCATACCACATAATTTTAAACTAAATTAATTCAATATAATTTTTACGATATCAAGAAAAATGAACCATTAGATAATGATTATAATTTTCAAATTATATGGACTTCTACTCGTAAAATGTGTAGAATATATGTAGAATATATGTAGTTAAATGTGAAGAAAATCAGCAATCAATTGTTAAGGAGTAAATTTACAGGAAAATATCTATAATATTGAATTTAATTTAAATTTTCATACTCCTCAGAAACACATACAACAAGAATGCGGTTTACTGAATCGAAGCATCCCATAACGGGGACAACGAAAATTCAAAATGTACTGAAATATTATATACTTGGATTTCAACCCCACCACTAGACTTGTAATGAATGAAAAACATAAAGATATTATGTGTTTACTACCGTACACATCTTTCCAGTTTTTCAGAAACATTTTAAGAATCTTAAGAACTCATAATGGAGATAATAGCCTAAAATGATGAAAATGAATTACATTTTAAAAATAATTCATAAATTTTCATCAATTATTTCATTCAAAAGTTATTNCAAAACATTCCCCTGGCCGCAAAAATGAAGATATCGGCTTCAAATTATTGGTATTAAAAACGGGCCAAATCGGTCAACGGATACGCCCACAATACAACGTAGACTAGGAGCACCTCTGGTTTCGGTAGTAAAAAAAATTTGGTTTTTTGCTTATTATTCACAAATCATGGCAGATAGATCTATAAAAATTTTTCACAAATATTGCACTAGCTATCCCGTAGCCTCTGCGTAAAAACGGTAAGGTTCGTCCACACCCATTCGATATAATAGAATATTGAAATTAAATTTTTTTTGTGAAAACATTTGTAATATGAAGAAAGATTCTTCAGAAGCCCTTTAATGTGTACATATTCTTGATCAGCATGAAATTCAGAATCCACCTAGACCTATCGGTACATCGGTAAGTCTGTTCAAATTTCTGTGTTAAATATTCTGCTGGCCGCAAAAACGAAGATATCGGCTTCGAATTTGGCAGGAACATTAGAAGTTCTTTCACATACCTTCCGATTGAAAATGGGCCAAATTGATCACAGGCCACGCCTACAGTGTAAGCTGAAAGCACGTCTGTCTTCCGGCTATTTTCCATGTTATTCCATGGCTGGCTGTGTTTCACGGTATTCCATAAAAACATAAAAGAAAAATGCCACGCCTACCTATTAAAAACTAGTTTTCCCCCTTTTTTTAAGTGGAAGGTAGTGGCCGAATATAATTTTCTTACTTATTTGTTATAAAAAAGGTTGAAAAAAAGTTAAAAATGTGAAAAAAATATGTGAAATGTACGAAGTGAAGGAGTGATTGCTGTAAGTGAACGTAGGAGCGGTTTGCTCGTTTCCACTCGGAAGATTTTGATGCCATACATGTACCTCGCTCGCTGTGATCGGACAGTCACTGAATAGATCGGAAAAATTTTGCAACTGGTAGAGCAAGACCGGCAAGCAAGTTGTCAGGACACAGCGGAGGCTTTAAACATCAACCATATGACAGTTTAAAAACATTTGGCAAAAAACTGGCTACATAAAGAAGATCAAAAATGTTTCAAAAAAAAAAAAACGCGAAGACATAACATATCACCTAATATTTTGAGAAAACTCACTGCACTCTGACATGTTGGGACCAGGAACGAAAGCTCTTGTAAATGGTTTGCTTAAGACTACTATCCCGCATTCGTAAAAAAAAAACTCATAAAGTCTTAACGTGAATCAGAATTTTTATACTTTATAGAGCCACTGATATACTGTATGTATGTAATTGGAAAAAAAAAAACGAACTAATATCGTTTTTCGTGAACATTTTTCAAATTTAAAATTCATTTTATTTTCTTTTTCACATTTACGTCACTAATATGGCATTAAGCTCTTATGCTTAAGCTCTTGCACATTTACATATTAAGAAACATGCAATAAATTAAGTTCAGGTAACAAAATGTTCGCCCACGTACTCAATTTTTTGTTTTTTTTTTTTTGTTTTTTTTCTTATTTCACTTTATTTTACATGTTCTGATTTTAAGCAAACAAAGTATTATTCTTTTCGTAAAAATCAAATAAAAAAAAAATTTCTCTTAAATCAAAAACAACATCGAATTTGCATAATTATTTCTTTTTATGTCAAAGTCACTAATACGATTACCGTTCATAGAAATATTTAAAAAACATAAATGTCAAGAGTAAATTAAATGACCGTTGAACACGTGACAGCGGACAGGGATATGCGGGATATAAAAATTTGTCAAAGACGTGCCAAAGAAATTTGTACATATATAAGTATGTAATAAGAGAATTTGAATACAAATTTATATATTTTAATATTTCCTGATTTACAATATAGGAAAAGAATTAATTTTCAAAAACCCCGTCGAGTATGAACAATCTGAGTCAGAATTACGTTATAAGTCACGTAGTGTGTAGAGCAAATTCTATCCCTAAATACTATCCCAAAAAAAATTAAAAAATTAAAATAAAATTTCCTTAGCGAAGTAAAATCACATTTATTGTTCTCACGAAGTTCCTTCGTATCATAAATCCTGTTAAATATACAAATTGTTAATTAATAATGAGATATTAAAACGATTAAATATTTTCAAATACAATATCAAAATTATGAATCAACTTTATTCATATAGATAGAAATTTTAAGCATAAAAACTTAGATCAAATGAACCTTTTAGAGCCGCTTTAGAATCACAAGTTTAGGTATAAATATCGGATCCTGTTTAATATGACAGAATCGATTTATTCACGTTTGTTATCATTTTTTTTTTTTTCTTTTGAACGTACGGTTTCAAAATTTTATAGTGAACAACAGTTGTCAGGCTAAGCTAGATTGTTCCATATTATAAAGCGATTCTCACTCTTTTTTGTTGATAAGTTACAATTTTAAAGTTTTGGTCTCAGTCGCAAATGTAGGTGAATTGTTCAGAAGCGCCTTTAACAGTCAGTCAGTACAAGTGAATTCAAATCTTATAACCAATAAATGAAAAAACAAAAACGAGTCTGATAGCCTATTCTGGTAGTGCTTCATTTCTCTAGTCTAAGAGTTAATTTCATTAGTCTAGACTACAATAATAATAATAATAATAAAGTTTGGTCTGAAAATCAACTACATTTATTCAAGAATTCATCTATTCTTCATTGAGATAATCTGTCGTGTAAATGACCTCTCACCTTAATCGTACGTTAATAATTGTTGAAACTGTCGTTTCGAAACTGTCGTTTCGAAACTGACTTCGTTATAACAAAAAAGGGATTTCTTCAATTTCAACATAAAACTTGAAAAATTAATTAGTTTTGGTGAAACTTTAAAATATTTGTTTTCCAACATATTTGGAGTTGTGTGGAGTAGGCATCAACGCTAACCTATGGCAAAAAACCACGGAAACATAACATAAGGTNGATCGCGAAAGTAAAGACTTCTTCTACAAATTTAGCAAAAGTATTTAAAGCTCTTGCATGAAAAGTAAAATCGATCAAACGACATGTTCGCAATATAGTATAAATTGAAAACAACTCTTTTACTTACAGTTGCCATTACTCATAAACACACAATAGAGACATTGATAAAAATTTATAAATTCTATTGGAGATTCACTTCCCTTAGTATTACGGAACTGCGAAAATTAAGTCGAATATAATTTTCTTATATCTCTTTATTAAAAGTATTGTGTTTTCTATTATATAAAGACGATATGAGTTATGTAGGTTCATTACAAAATTTTAATCAAATTTCAATGGTATAACTGCTAACTCTAAATCAAATTAAAATTCTTGTTATTTTATATAATAAATTTGAGAAAATTACGAGAAGTGAATTCAAAGCTAAATAGATGCCATTGATTGAGATTTAATTGTAACAGCCTCAGATGAGAATTTTGATCTTTTTTCATAGCTGCGATAATTTTGAATCCACTTTTTACAATTGCAAAAGAAATTTAAAAAAAAATTGCTTTAAACCATATATGTTAAGCACATAGAAAAACCAAAAAAAAAAAAAAAAAACGTGTAAAAAAGTTATATACGGCTGTGCCGAATTTTGTATACCCACCATCCTATTCTTAAAAAAGGAGGGAAAACTAAATTTTAATAGATGTCCGTGGCAGTGAAAGAACTTCTAATTTTTCTGCCAAATTTGTAGCCGATGTCTTAATTTTTGCGGCTAAGAGAATGTTTACCACAGACGTTAGATAGTTAAGCAGCCATACAGATGGACAGACGTACCCATGGATACGTCTAGGTCGATTCCGAATTTCTTACTAATCAAGAATATATACAGTTTATGTGGTTCTAGAAGCACCTTTCTTAATGTTACCAACAATTTCACAAAAAAAAGTTAAAGTTCAATATTCTATTGTATTGAGTGAGCGTGGTCGATCCTATCTTTCGACCGATTTGGCTCATTCTCAATACCAGCCTGCGTGCAAGAACGCTCAATGTTTCTGCCTAATTTAAAGCCGATATTTCCTTTTTTGCGGCCAGGAGAATGTTTACCACAGACGGACCGACAGACAGAGGGACATATAGACAGACAGACATACTTAAACCAATTCTTAATTTGATGCTGATCAAGAATATATCGATATTGTGGGGTCTCCGATGTTTTCTTTTGGTAGTTACAAACCAAATGACAAAATGAAATTTACCCTTCATCTTAGGTGTGGTGAGTATAAAAAACTGCAAAAGAATAGGAAACAACTTAATTTTCTTAAATTACATTTTTTTTTTTTTTTTGTAAATTTCCAAAATACTTATAAATATAGATTTCTGGAGAAATCATTTCTAAACTAAACTGCACTTGTATGATATTTTAAAATTATCTTTAAAAAAAAATAATTTTAATAAAATCCAGCTTAACTCTTTACTTATTCTTCTTCTTCTTGTTTATTACAAAAGACTTTATGTAAACTTAAAGAAAAACGAAAATTTTATAATTTAAATTTATGTTTAACGAAGAGCTAAAAAACTAGAGAACATTATGCCTTCTGGATATTACACCACACCCACATAATCCCCATTATCTGACAAGTAATAATGTGCTCCATATATTCATTTATATAAAAAAAAAAAAAATAGAAAAAAAACACATTCTTTTCTTTAGCATGCCAAGCAATTTTGCTAATATTTAAGTAAAATTTCACCGCAAGAATTACAACAAATAACAGCAATAGCACAAGGAAACAAACGGACATATTTTAATGCAAAGGGAAAAAGGAACCCAGGTTTGGAATATATAATAAGAAAAGGGCAAAAGGCATAACAGGCAACAACAGCTTAGTATGTGAATGTGCATGTGCATGTGCATGTGCATGTGCACCTTTAGGTTTGTGGTCTTGGCTTTTCATGATTTTCATCTTGTCACCTTGCATTTGGGAGTAATATATGTACTGGGTGGGTACTGCTTTGTGCTGCCACATCTTAACCATAATTCAAGTGTAAGTACTCTATGGAGGAAAACTGGCTACAAATGGCCAACCAAAGCTGATTAACGACGGTTAACATGGTTTATGGATTTATGTAACACAGACAACACGTAAATAGTTGAAATTACTACAAAATTTCTTTTTTGCGTGTTCTCTCCTTTTGTATGTAGTAGTAGTAAGGATATATTTGCGTTCAGTTTTAATGTAAAATCGCTGTTTTTTGGCAAACATTGCAAGCACTATTATGCTTTTACATATAAATACTGAATATTTTTTTTTAACAAAGAGAATAACAAAAATTAAATGTAAGTGATATCCGTAATAAAGGCAACAAAAGCGACAAAAAGTTAACTGAGAGAACAGAGTCTTAAATAAATTATTATGTATGTAATATGCTTTTGAAGCAGAACTCTTCGATTAAATGCTTTAAAGAAATTATTAGAAATTCTTTGTAGAAGATTGTAAATAGTAATCGAATATTTCAAAATTCCTTTTGTCTTTCTTAAAACTTAAAACTTGTTTTTATAGGTTTTTCGTAAAGATAAGAGCAAAAGGAAGAAAGGAGGTTTTCAGCATTAACTTGTTGAAGCTCTAGTTGTGATTGGCTAATAGTGTACTTTTTATATCCACCACCTAAGGTGAGAGGTGTATTTTATTTTGTCATTTGGTTTGTAACTACCAAAAGGATAGTTTGGAGACCCCACAAGGTATCTATGTTCTTGATCAGCTTCTAATTTAGAATCGATTTAAACATATCCGTCTGTTCGTTAGTCCTGGCCGCGAAATTCTTCAAATTTAGCACAAAGATTCGCAGTTGTTATACGCAAGTTGGTATTGAAAATGGACCAAATCGATCAAGGGGCACACTCGCAGTACGACATAGACTGAGAACAATTCTGCTTTTGGAAGCAAAAAAAAATATTCGTAAACCATAGCAGGTAGATTTATAAAAATTTCCATAAATATTGCACTAAATATCCCGTAGTCTCTGTGCAAAAATGGAAAAGAGAAACTTCAGAGACCCTACAAAGTATATATATTCTTGATTAGCATCAAATTTAGAATCGATTTAAGAATGTCCGTCTGTCCTTCTGTGTAATGTCTGTGGTGAAAATTCTCCCAACCACAAAAATGAAGATGTCGGCTTTAAATTTAATAGAAACTTTGAAATTTCTTGCAAGCAGGTCGATTTTGAAATGGGGCACATCGGTCAAAGGACACGCTCACAGTACGGCGTAGTCTAAGAACACATCTGTTATCGATAGCAAAAAGAATTGGATTTTTTGCTTAGTACTCATAAACCATGATAAATAAATTTATAAAAATTTACACAAATATTGCACTAGATATCCCGTAGTCTCTGTGCAGAAATGGAAAGGATCGAACACGTCCACTCGATTTAATAAAATATTGAAATTTAATTTTTTTGTGAAAATATTTGTAACATTAAGAAAAATGCCTCTGCAACCATATAAAATATATATATTCTTTATCAGTATGAAATTCGGAATCTAGGTAAACGTTTCAGTCTGTCTGTCTGTCCATCTATCTGTCTCCTTATCTGTCTCCTTATCTGTGTAATGTCTGTGGTAAACGTCCTCGTATCTGCTAAAATGAAGATATTGACTTCAAATTTTGTGGAAACATACGTTGCTATTAAAAATGGGCCACGCCTACAGTATAAGCTGAAAGCACATCTATTTTCTGTCTGTTGCTCTGCCCGTTTTTCACCGTATTTCTTGGCTGGCTGTGTTCCACGGTATTCCATAAAAATAGAAAAAAAATCTGCCACTCCCACCTATTAAAATTTCGTTTTTCCCCTTTTTTTTAAATAACGGTAGTGGGTATAAAAAAATCGTCACAACCGAATATAATTTTCTTACTTGTTTTATTATCATTACTTCAGACGATATAATTATTAACCAAATCTCATTCGAAATAGCATCTAAGCAGGTTGAACAAAAAGTGATTCCGAACCGATTACCCGCCACTACGAATGTAAGAGTTCATAACAATTCATTTCAAAGTGAAATGTATTGGTTGATATGTTATGGCTCTGCGGTTTTTTGCCACTAGATGGTGTTAATGCTTATATAACTGGCACAACTTTCATTTGATCGTCTCAAACGAATGTGTGCTTAAAAGATATCATTTCAGTTTACATTTCTTCTGAAGATAGTTTTCATAACCTTAGAGAATGCTGTGAGTGAACGAAGGATTCAGAAGTGGTTCGTTCGATTCCGTTCCGAAAATTTTGATATCACAGATACACCTCGTTCAGGTCGGCCAATCACTGAAAAGTTAAATTACATTTTGCAACTAGTAAAACAAGACCGGCATGCAAGTTATCAGGAAGTATAGTGGAGGCACTAAACGTCAACCATATTACAATTTAATATAATTTGAAAAGTGGGGGGCTACAAAAAGAAGTTCAAAAAAGGACCAAAAAACCGCGGAGACTTAACATATCACCCAATATATATGCATTAAAATGAAAGTGCCTGTAGAAAAGAGAATATTTTCACAAAAGTAATGGTAGTACTATTAGAGTAGTGGTAAGAGCAGTAGTGTAGTGGCAGCAGCAGTAGTTTAGTGGTAAGAGCAGTAGTGTAGTGGCAGCAGCAGTAGTTTAGTGGTAGGAGTAGTAGTGTAGTGGTAGCAGTAATAGTGTAGTGGGAAGAGCAGTAGTGTAGTGGCAGCAGCAGTAGTTTAGTGGTAGGAGTAGTAGTGTAGTGGTAGCAGTAATAGTGTAGTGGGAAGAGCAGTAGTGTAGTGGCAGCAGCAGTAGTTTAGTGGTAGCAGTAGTAGTAGTGTAGTGGTAGGAGTAGTATTAGTAGCAGTAAATGTAGTTGTAATCTTTACAACAAAAATGGTCAAACGTCGAAAAATGGAGGATGGAGTTTTTTTATTAGTTTCAATTATCAAAAATGTAGCTAAGGAAAAACCGTAGCTGCATATCTACTTCTTCTTAAAACAGATACAAATACTTGTTGATGATTGAATATAAGCATCATAAGCGGTTATCTTGATGTTATCTGAAAGCAAATGTGAAACAAATTTACTTTAAATCGTACATACACTTTTCTATTTAACACTGCTCGGCTCAGATTCTTCCGTTTGCAAGTTCTTTCTGAACTCATTTCTATAATAAATCATTTTTAATATAGTTTTTCCTTTTGGTTCTCAATCAGTTCAGTTTTGAGCGTTTCTCCATCTCACCTCTCATCTCATCTATGGGTTAATTATATCTTTTGCTCTTTGTGAAATTTCCAAAGGTGTGCGTGAGCATTCAATCTTTTTCCTAAACTAAATTTAATTAAATAAGTTGTAGAGTATAAAATACTTTTTCAGCTTGCATTTGTTATCTCTA
>KK351554.1:10349-29619 GCA_000671755.1 Glossina brevipalpis
TTTAAAAAAAATGTTGTCCCGGGCAAAGCCAAAAGGGCCCCCCCCCCCCCAAAAAAAAAAAAAACCCCAAAAGGAAAAAAAAAAAAAAACCCCAAAAGGGAAAAAAACTCACTCTTTCTTATGCTCAAAACTCTCGCAACTTTGAGAACTTGCAACAACATTAACGCAAACAACATTTCCTCGTTAGAGGCTCTTTTTTACTTCTTATTACTTTTTTTTTTTTTATATATACATAAGAGCGCCAACGGAAGTTTTAAATAAGTGGCGTTCAAAGTTGCTTTTTAAGCATTTTAATGATAAAAATTAATCAGAAAACCTACTCCATGCGAGAAGCGCAAACAATATAAATGAAAAAAAAAAAAAAAAAAAAAAAAAAAAAAAACACAAAATGCCAAGTCAGTGAAACGCTTAAATGACTAAATGATATGCAAAAATATGTCAAATTAATGTCATCGTTATTGTTTTTATGATCTTCATAACCTAAAATTGAAATGTATAATAAAAATGTTACTAAATATGTAACCCAAACAGATCTTGCAACAAAACTATTTCGCAAAAATGTTGTTGTTTAGTTTTAAGTAAATTGCTTGGATGGGTTCGTGTTCCTATTAGAAGTACTTTTTGAAATAAAATAAATTTTCTTTTTTAATCCACTAAGCTATTTTAAAGAGCAATCATTAGTCGGCTTATACTTGGCTTTCACTAATTACTTCTTTAACAGATGTCATTAGCATGTCGCTTCATATGATCCACGAAAATGATATGCGATGCTTTGTATGAAAGCAACAAGCAACAAGCAACACAGTCGGGTTACGGCTCATTGTGAATTTCTATATAAAAGGTTTTACATTTTTTTTTTTTTTTTCTCAATAATAAGTTGTTATAGAAAATGTGCTTATTAATATATGCCAAGAGGAATTTTATTGGAGAAAAAAAACAGAAAAAAAAACAGAAAAGAAAAATTACAATCTTCTGAAATCAGAACGTAGTTAAGATGACAAGGTGTTAATGATATGTTCCCACACAAAATACATAAAGGAATAGTAGGGGCCACCAAAGTTGTTATCCAAAGGAAATACATACGAACTATTACTGAATCAAGCATATGACCGGATAATACCTTCTATAAGTATTATACATATTTTCATCCATATCATCCATATCTACGGTCAAGGCGAGAGAAAAACGCAGACCGTAGGAACTCATATATTATATAACCTAAAATAACACATAAAACAGTCAATGTGTGGCAAGTACAAGATATACTTCTTGTATATGATTTTTATATCTTTTACAAACGTAGGCATTTGTCCATCAGCATCAGTAAAGAAAACAAATGAACGAAACAATTTCCAAAAATAAAAGGAAATAACAACAACAACACTTACACACTTACAATGCTCATGTGAACCTAACTAATCTTCTGACATTTATTAATGTCAAAATAAAAACTCAATGTTGGTATAGACAATTACACGCACTCGCACTCGCCCTCGCCCTCGCACTCGTTCTCGTTCTCGATCTCAAAACCTATATTAATATCTTGTGATCCTTTCTTAGTATCCAGCTTCTATCTTTGCAACGTCAACAATTGTTTCATAAAGACGTGCGCGTGTGATTCGAAAAACATCGCAATAAAAACTGAACAACTCAATCTTTTCATACAAACGGAGGGCGTAGACATCTATATATATATATATCTATATTTATATATATATGTATGCATGGTATAGTCGATATACTTGGTATACATTGGTATAAAATTAAAGTCATAAATGTAGTAAAATCAACCGCTGTGAGTGTGAGTTTTAGGTGCCATAAAATTTAAACAGTAGCTAGTTAATCAAGCAAAAGTCGAGATTCTGCTAACGCGGTCTCTTTAATGTGGCCATTTAATGTTGTTATTATTATTGTTGTTGTTGTTTTTGTTGTTATTGTTATTACTAAATAAATACATGAAACAAACATAAAATTCATTAGAACTCATATGGCGATCGTATTTCTTGATTAGCACCATTCTTTATTCGTCTTCGATACTCTTTTAATTGTTTAGAAACCGTAGCGGCGTGAACTCCTTTGGCGGATATAAATTTTATAACATGAAAAATATATAAACAAAAATTAGAGAATTTCTATGGAATATAATTGATTTTTCTCAATTTATCGAAATGCTAAGAAATTCATGTTTGATGTTTAAATCTAAAGAGATGAAAATAGTAAAAGAACAAAAAAAATCTTTTAACTGATTCGATGAAAAAATCACTAAAACTTTCTATCAGCAAAGGCAACAAAATCACTTTACAAATTCGCATCTGTGGTAGTAATAAAGAAGAATAGTAATCGAGCTAGTGCAAAGTTACGAAAGACTTGTTACTGGCTTACTGCAATAACACTAATATGTGTTATTGAAGATTTTGCTTTGTAGTTAGGTAAAATTGTATTGAGTGACTATAAGAAAAGTAAGATATTTTAGAATTAAAGAAATGTTATCACCGGTTCTCTCTCTCACTTTGCCTCTTTCCTTTTTTCTCTAAAAGAATTTGCAAATCTCTCTGTTTGTAAATTTTTTCTGAAATAGGAAATTATATGCGAAATCTCTCCCCCTCTCTCTCTCGCCCCCTCTCTCTTTCTGCCCCCTCTCTCACCCCATCTCTCTCTCACCCCTTCTTTCTCTCCCCCCTCTCTCCCCCCTCTCTCTCTCTCTATTTCTCTCCCCTTTCTTTTTGTGTCACAAGAAAAATGTACAAATCTTGCTCTCCCTCTCTCTCTATTTCTCTCCCCTTTCTTTTTGTGTCACAAGAAAAATGTACAAATCTTGCTCTCCCTCTCTCTCTATTTCTTCCTTTTTTCTCTAGAAAACTTTACCAATTTTATATGAAAAACGAAAAGATACTCGAATCGGAACCTATTCGTAATGACTCTTGGTTCAGTATATTCTACGGATCGTAAACTCTTCACAGTTATTGCCCTTTAAAAGTATCTGTCTTCTGCCTAAGTTGTCTAAGTTTTTCCACTATTAAATTCGTATATGTTCCTACAAGTGGCCTACTTTCAAAGACGGTTTTAATTTATATTTAATGCAATACAGAGCATGCAATACACTTGTAGAGGAAATGAATTTTGGTTTAGTACTTGTGTTAATTGAACTTTACAGTCGCATCACTATAGATTTAGTCAACTTCTTCTATTAAATTGAAAGCAAAATTCTGAACTGTTTTAAGTAGTTATAGTAGATAAAAAATTTCGAATGTTCTCGACCGCAGGTTTTTACCGAAGGCGTTAAGTTAACAAGGGTCGTCGGCACACAAAAGAAAAGTTAAAAAACGAAGGGTAAGGTAGATTAGTAAAAAAGTACGGAAGAACATCACAAGTAGTAGACATAGATGCAAGTGTAATGAAATTCAGTGGGAGGTAATAAAACAAATGATTGTCTAGGAGCTATTATGACTAGGTTTCGACCAGCTTAAGTTATAAGTAAAATTAAAAGTCTCACCCACGGTTAGAAAGGTACAAAATGAGTTTGAAATGAAACATATTGGTGGAATGAGGAAATACATGAAGGTCATGTAGTAAATAATACTAGAAATCAATTAAAACTTTTTAAAATGAAATTGGGAAAGTTTTCCTATTCTATATTCCACGATATATTTTCCCTTGAATTTCTTTCAATTAGCTCTTCTTATTTCGAATAATTTTAATATATCGCATTAGAAGCATTTTTGTTTGTTGTTCTTGTAAGTTCAACGTGTACGCATACGTTTATATAAGATTTTTCACAATTTCGCAAGCTTGTCAACTTACTATTTACTATATAGTTCCATTATTAATAAAAACTCGCATTAAACATCCAAGCTCATGTAGGCAATAAATTATTGTCAGATATAATGAGACAAAATTGTTTTTGTTTTTTTTTTCTTTCTTTTCATTTTACCAAATGAGATAAAACTTTTTGCTTTCTCTGTCTTTTTTTGTGTTTTTTATTTTCATTTTCTAAGCCTTAGAGTATAAATGCTTGTGTAAGAGTGTATGTAAGCAAAAAAATATCAGTTTCTACAGTGACAGAAATATGCTCCCCATAGTTTATGATGTGATAATAGAAAGAGAAAAAGAGACACAAAGGCCAAGAGTTGCAGAATATTAGTTTGAAAAAAGTAGGAAATATATAAAAAGAAACGAATGAGTGGTAAACTAATGGATTGATTTATAAGTTATCACCTGGAGTGAAGAAAATTTATGTGTGTTAATGTAATAAATCACAGACATACATACATACAAACAAGCAAACAAACAAACAAACAAACAAACAAACATTTGCATAACAAAGAAAAACCGTCTTGTAAGGATATTGAAAGAATTTATTTACAAAAGAAAGAAGTAAAGTAAAGTAAAGTAAAGAGAATTGACGGTAGAAGAGTGTAATGAGATGTGCTTCCTTGTGTGACAAAGTATGTATTTGTATGGATGGATGGATATGCATGAGGTAGTATCAAGTTGCTGTTATAAACGTTTGTTTTGTCTTCTGTAAACAAATTTGTTATATTAAACGATTAACTGTGACTGGTTGGTTTGGACGAACGGCCGGTCGGCTAACTGACTTTGTAAAGGAAGCTTTAATGCAGAAAATCAAGTTGACTTGAATGAATAATGTCTCCGTGTGCTAAAGCTAAAGTGATAATGATTGCCTGTAATTTGTTTTAGTTAGACTAAATGACTAAATGAATTGTTATTGTTGTACAGATTACAAATTAATCGTTCCCCCGAGCCTCGAGGAGATATACTCGTTCACATCGTTTATGCATGTCAGACTGACTACTGCTGACTTAATGGAGAAAAGCATGCTGAATAAAGAAAGAGTAAATGTGTATGTGTGTGTGTGTGTGTGTGTGTGCCTACAACAAGTAAACGAATAAGAAGAAAAACGATTGATTGAGGGGAGTTCAGCAAAGCAATTAAAACAATTTGTACATTGTGTGAGAAAAGACGCAGAGAAATGAGTAAATTTGTAATTAATGACTGCAATTAGCGGTCCAAAGAATTAAGAAAATTGATTTTGCGTTTAATTTTTAAGAAATTAACTCTACAGACATAATGCACAAGATAATATCGACTCAGTAGAACTTTTTATGAAACCATAAAAAAAGATATTCGAATTAATTTAAAAAAAATTTTTTTTTAAAACTAAATTCAATTTGTCGAGATGAACAGAACTAGAACTGTACGTGCGTTTTAATCTCCTCTGTGTGATAAGTCTTTCCATAATTACAGCAAAACATATTTCATTTAACACAGAACCCAACAACCCAATTTTAAATCTTGTACGAAATGCTTAGACGCAAAACTCATTGAGGGGGATATCCTTTAAGAATTAAACTAATTGAGTCATGGTTTATTAGCTGCTTTATATCTACAACACACCATACATTTAAACTCATATTTAGACACGGGAAGAAATGGAAGAAATTTCTCAATACAAAAAAAGAAAATTGAAGGAAAAGAAAATCAATTTTTTTTTTTTGATATCATGTATAGGACTTAAACACCTGTAGGCGGCCAACATCAAAAGCAAATCTTCATACTCGTACGTATGTTACATTTAAATCTTATTTGTAGCATTCTCAACGCTTTTCAGAGATTCATTATAGACAGTGTATCGCAGCAGTATCTTCTGTTTCTATTCATAATTTTAGGTGTGAAAGATTGGCCAAAAATACCTTACACACCTTTAATTTCTCATTCATTCACCCTAAACCATCAAAGATTGCAAGATTTCTATTTGTGCCGTGAGTCGGGCTAGCAGCACAAGCATTAAAAGTAATCAGTTTATAAATGTTGTTAAACTCCCTTTTTTACACCTATATAGGATTACACACGTCAGCGATTAACACAAATTTATTTATACTTAGAGGAGCAGGTAAAATTTGAAAGCCAAGCAAGCGCCTATTACAAAGACATCTCTCTTTGTACTTAGAATCCTTAACAATGTGTAGCGAATTCTTTTTGTTCTCATCTAATTTGAGGCAAAATTCTTTTCAAATTAAGGTCGCACAATACTTTTTTTTTTTGTTCTCTGTATTGTATTATATTTGAAATTTCACAAAATATTCGTTTTGTAATATTTTGTAATTAAAACACAAAAACACGAAAACCTTACGTGAATCTCGAGTAGTCATTATTTAAAAACAAATGTGAAAGTCTGTTCATTTCGATCTTTACAAAAAGCTTTATTTGATATCGTGCGGTAGACTAATTTTGACTAATTCTTTCCATCATCAGAAAGGTAAGAATGTATTTTGATGTTTACAACTGAAATGTACGTCAGAGAGACTACTTAAATGATATGTTTTTACTTATCTTGATTGACGTATCGCATCGGCCTGAGTTTTGCCTGAGCCTGAGGCTTATCCATCGTGTATTGATAAGAACTATTCTCGAACTTGTGAATGCGAAGTTAGAGTTTACCTTATGAAGCCAACTTAAGTTTAAACAAATAAGAAAATTATATTCGATTGTGCTGAACCTTTTCTATATACCAATCATCTGGATCTTAAAGAAAAAGAAAAAAGCTATTTTAATAATAAAAGGAGTGCTAGAATTTTCTATTTTTATAGAATGTTGAGGGAGTTTTTAATATGGAGTCCATGAGCACTGACCAAAACCGCTAGAAAACAGACGTATTTTCATCTTATTCTTTAGAATAGGCGTGGACTATAATCGATTTGGTCCATTTTTAATAGCAACTTATATGAAAGAACGTTCACTATTTCTGCCAAACTTGAAGCCGATATATGCATTTTTGCGGCCAGAAAAGTGTTGACCACGGTCAGACGGACGGACAGACATATGGTTCGGTTCAAAATTTTATTGCTGACCAAGACTATATGTACATACTTTGTGAGATCTTTGAAGTTTTCTTCTGGGCCTTACAAATAAAATGATAAAATCGTTATACGCCTCACATTCGGTGATGGATATAAAAATAATTGTGAATTATTCGCCATAACCTAAGAATAAAATAATGCTTATATTTTAATTTAATCATTATAATGTCATAGAAAATTATCAAAATTTTAATCTACAACGCACCCCATCTGCCTTATTGCATCTAAAAGCTTAGCAAAAGCGTCCTTGAAAAAATTAAAATTTTTTTTTACAATTTTCACAGGTATACGTTTGTTGATGCGTGGCTGCGCCAGATTTGCTTCAAGACGGAAATCACTTTCTTAGCCGTTATTTCACTTTACTGAGTTTGTTGATTTCGAATCACTTTTGTTTTCATATTTAGACGATCAAAGAATAATCGATGTTGATTTATTATGCATTTATTTGTTGAATCTTCAATGAAATTAAAAAACAAATACACAAAAAAATGGTGCATAAGTCGCTACGTACATATCTTTGCGTTTAAATGTAAAAACTTTAAAATAATTTTCTTTTTCCTGCGACTCACGGATCCTTCCTTTTTAATTTCCCCTGTTTTCCTTTTTACTTATGCATATATTGCACATGATAGGAGTCACTACTAAAGAATACAAACACAAACACAAATGCAAATTTAAAGTGTGTATAGGAATATAGAATAGAAAAAACCAATTTCTGTAGAATTGAACGAAAACGATAACAAAAAAAAAAAAACAAAAATGTTTGTACGACTTTTTGCATAAAGTTGAAAAGTTTGAAAGAAAACTACTTTATCGACTCTCGAACTTGGTTTTGAGACTTTGCAGAGTCGCAGTCAGTCAAACAGCGAAACATGAAAAAGAGAATTGTGCATCGATAGCCGACTCTTTTCTTACACTGTTGTTAAGGGATTTAAGGGCATCGTGCTTTAAATGATGACGTCATGATTTTATATAACCAATCACAACCGGAATTAACAAATATTTGCTTGTGTTGGTTTTCAAGCGCATGTCCCTGTAGTAAATTCTCTATATTCTCTCGGAGTGCTATTGAAGGTTGTGTGTGTGTGTGTGTACACATTTCGTGTTTTTTTTTTCTTCTTTTTATTTATATTTTTT
Organism: Glossina brevipalpis; assembly: GCA_000671755.1. NCBI lineage: Eukaryota > Metazoa > Arthropoda > Insecta > Diptera > Glossinidae > Glossina > Glossina brevipalpis. The sequence goes on from KK351554.1 coordinate 18,365, forward strand.
GTATCCACGTATTCGATTTTAGAGCACTGACCACTGCCCTGATGTCCTTTTACAAAAATTAATTTTCTCCATAATGTGACCTTTTTTGTGTTGTCATTTTATGGCGCTACAGTTTTTATTTTAATTGACTTTTTTTTTTTTGTATGTTCTTTACATCCAGTTGTAATTGGAGGTACTTCAATTTTTAAAAATAATTATTGTTGTAATTTTCTGTATACGTTCACAAGTGTTTATGTGCGCTCGTAAGTAGCGAATAGAGTTAAAAGAGCAAGCTGGATTGTGCAACTGAAATACGGGCGTTGAATAGGGGAAAGCACGTCTTTTAAATAAATTAATAAATTATATGTGTCGGTTGATTGTTGTTGTTTTTGTTGTAGTGTCATCCCGTGTCGTGTTTCTTTTATTTATTTATTTATTTTTTATTTTTTTTTTTGCTTTTATTTGTTCTTTTGCGTTTATTATGCTAAAATTAAAATGGTAGTTGAGCAAGGAATAATCGTCTGCTTTTGTTTTTTTTTCCCGTCCGTATATTGCCATTGCCATCCTAACCTATTATTTAATACAATAATAAGTTGAACATATGTACGCATGTTTTGCTGTTATTTCTGTTAATTAATACACACATATTTATTACTTTTAAACGCGTATATATTTGTAGTTTTAATGAAATATTTTAATCCATTCATTACGATGCCTATTTCACGAAAAGTTCGTTTACGTCAAGAGATCGCTTTAGACGAATTATATATAGAAAATAAAATTGCAAGAGATCCATTCTCATAGAGTGAAATAGAGAAACTCTTATGAATATTCAGCAAATTCTTCATATTACTTTTACTTTCTTTACCTATCCATGACTGATAGCGAAAAACTAATGAAAGTTTTGTAAATACTAGCAGTGAGGTGATCTATAACTGTTATGTCGGTTCTTAGATTTCGATCTCAATCTTTGAACTAAGAGACGATCGACAGTGTAGCGGGTAATATGTTAAGTCTCCTCTGCTTTTGGTACATTTTTGAGCTTCTTTTTCATAGTTTGCTCCTTTTAAATGATTCCAAACTGTCATATGGTTGATCTTTAGTGCCTCCGCTATTTCCTGATAGCTTGCGTACCGGTCTTACTTCACCAGTCAAAAAATTTCATCGTCTTTTCCGGCTCTACCAGAGCAGAGGTGCATCTTTGACATCAACATTTCCGGAACGGAATTGAGTAAATTATTCCTGAGTTCTTCGTTCACTCGCAGCATTCTCTCTGTACACTTCACAAATTTTTCACAAGTTTATGCGGCATTTTCAGCTTTTCTATGTTCGCACAAGTTCGTTTAAGACAATCAGGTGAGTGTTGCCGGATACGTAGGCATCAACAACGTGTAGTGGCACAAAATTGAGGAAGCATGAGACAACACTCAATATTACGCTGATAAGACTGGTGTGAGCTTTCGCTTTCAAATTTGGCAACAACGTTGAAAGTTCTTTCAAATACGTGGGTATTCAAAATGGCCACAGGTTACGCTTACAATGTAAAATGAGCTGAAAACATCTCTTTATTGCGGGTATTTTGCTCACTACTTATAGAGTGCACAATAAAAATTTCCACGATATTTCATAAAAGCAGGAAAAATCTGTCACTCTCACCTGTTAACATTTATTGGTTTTTTTAACTTTTTTTTTTAAGTATAAAAGATTCGATTACAATTTTCTTACTTTTTATATTTTGTTTTAGAACATCTTTTTTTCAAACACTCTGATTAAATTCATCAAACTGAATCAATTATATGTGTGTGTGCAATCAATTTAAATATCGTTAAGTAATAGATATTTCTCCTTTATACTTTCGAACCTCTCGTGTACATTTATTTAAATTATTTTGTCATTTTTATTGCACATACAAACGTTGGTCTTACACTATTAAATGTTTAATTTTAAATTGTTATTGATAAGCGATGATATTCATTTTTGTTATTTATACGTTTGTGTGCATCTTTTGAAAATAATTATAATATATGAGATGTACATAGGTGGCGCATGCGTAAAATTACAATGTTAGGCAAAAAGACGACTTAACGATAGGAGTTGTAAATATACGCAATGTACACGAAAACCAATATTTAATTTTTTTTTTTTTGTTTTTATTGTAATTTAATATTCGTATCATTCTGTTATTCTACTAACATAATAATGTGATACAAATGTATGCAGAAATGTATGCACATTATTAAGTGATATTAGTTCTTCAGCTTAAGGGGTTTTATATAAATTGCTTTAAGAAAATGATACAGTGTTTTCGGTATGATTAAAAAGTAAATAGAAATATGTGATTGATGCATAGTAATGACTATTATTATATGGTTCCGCGAACATGAGATGCACTACTCTGTTGTAAAATTGAAAATGAATATAAAGCCAAAAAAGCGCAGTCCGAGTAGCTCGTCTTTATGTTGAATTTTTTGCAGCGGAATGAAGCTTAATATTTTTTCACGCTCGAAAGAGTTGTTCCTAATGTTAATACAGAAATTTAAATATGATACATAACGGATAACAAAATTAGAAACATGGCATTAAAGCTTAGATGCCGCAGTTAAAATTCATACTTACGTTGAAACAAATTTCGGTGAATCTTTTTTAATAAAATTTTAGGGCTCACGTCCGCATTCGACGACAGCTGACACCAGACAGATCTTCTCTTTCCCTTCTTCTCTTCGATCTTTTTCTATCTTCTGATCTTTGTTACATGATACCAAGTCGAAGGAACAGTCTTGTTTTGCGAACGATGCAATCGTTGAAAAATTTTTGCACTTCATCGTATCATGCCAGCTAAGCCATGCTGTATGGCCCTGGACAAGCGTTAAAGAGAAAACGATATGCCTGATGAGTACACTGGGTGCGGTAGAATCTCCCATCTGAGCTGCAACAATCTATGCTTGGCAACTCTTGCAATGTGTAGCCGAGCATTGCCATGCAAGAGGATGACTTTGCGTCCGTTAACTGCTACCGCTGGCCTTCTTTTTTGTAACAATATATCGTTCAATTTGTTCAATTGACTTCGGAAGACATCTGCAGTAACAATTTCATTCGGTTTCAACAGCCCGTAATACACTATACCTTGCTGATCTTACCAATTCAATTTTGATCGTTCCATGATTAGCCTCTGTCTATACTGAATAACCTAATAATATTATTTTATGTAAAGAAAATCAAAATTATCGAATACTTTCGTTCATTGATACCTCGCATTACTTTATCAATTTCACTTATAGATGTCGCTGATGAAAATATACCGAAGCTCCTGTTCTAAATTTTGCCTTCAAAAGACTGCTACTAACTGTTACTATCTGTGAAAGCTATTAGTTAGCTTTATTTCTTATGCTCCTTTGATCTCCTGAAATGCTCACATTCCTGCATACGTTAAGGTCACAGTTTGCAAAATGTTTTCTCATATCTTGTTTTTATTTTTTGTTTACTTTTACTGTTTGAGCATATTTTTCCTTTATTGAAAACACTGTAATTATTGAGCGTTTTACTCATTACTTACCTCAGAACCATTAATGTCAGTTTCGCGTTAAAAATCGATGGATTGGACTTGTATACCAACCAGCATCTTTGGTCATGTGTTGGTTGTTGTTATTGTTGTTTATCTACTTGACTGCTGTTGTTGCTACAATAGCTTTACAATCTGTTGTAATCAATGCATGCGCTTACATATGCATCCAATTCGTTTGCAAGCATATAAGTATCAGAATATGAAATATACATTACACACAGGCCTGCACATTCATGAACACAAATATATTTTCTTATTGCGCATACCTTTTACGTTATATGGACGGTGAAAGATCAAAGAATGCGAAAAACCACAATCATCTTCTTTAAGGTGGTAATTATGTCTTGTATACGTCGTCGTCGTCGTCGTCGTCGTCATCATCATCATCATCGACGTCATCGTCGTCATCGTTATTCGTCGTCATCGCTATCGTCGTTTTATTAGTTTTAGTGATCATCTTAGGTATTCGCGTATGCTTTCAACTTTCAAGCTGCGCTGTTAAAGTATATGAGGTGTTACTTAGCCGTTGCTGGTTTTGTTGACGGTGACGCAACTTCAGAACCACCAGGAAGACAGATTCTTACTCATAAATGCCCGCAATGTTGATTAAGCATTGAGAACACCATTCTTTTACATATTTTGCTTATTTTCCTCATTTTTCTACTTGTGATAGTCATTTGTAGTTAATAGGATTGTGAGGTTTTCTGTTTACACTATACCGTTGGTTTCTTTTTTTGTTGTTGTACTCCCCAACAAACGATGGAGGTATAATCATTTTNGATCTTACCAATTCAATTTTGATCGTTCCATGATTAGCCTCTGTCTATACTGAATAACCTAATAATATTATTTTATGTAAAGAAAATCAAAATTATCGAATACTTTCGTTCATTGATACCTCGCATTACTTTATCAATTTCACTTATAGATGTCGCTGATGAAAATATACCGAAGCTCCTGTTCTAAATTTTGCCTTCAAAAGACTGCTACTAACTGTTACTATCTGTGAAAGCTATTAGTTAGCTTTATTTCTTATGCTCCTTTGATCTCCTGAAATGCTCACATTCCTGCATACGTTAAGGTCACAGTTTGCAAAATGTTTTCTCATATCTTGTTTTTATTTTTTGTTTACTTTTACTGTTTGAGCATATTTTTCCTTTATTGAAAACACTGTAATTATTGAGCGTTTTACTCATTACTTACCTCAGAACCATTAATGTCAGTTTCGCGTTAAAAATCGATGGATTGGACTTGTATACCAACCAGCATCTTTGGTCATGTGTTGGTTGTTGTTATTGTTGTTTATCTACTTGACTGCTGTTGTTGCTACAATAGCTTTACAATCTGTTGTAATCAATGCATGCGCTTACATATGCATCCAATTCGTTTGCAAGCATATAAGTATCAGAATATGAAATATACATTACACACAGGCCTGCACATTCATGAACACAAATATATTTTCTTATTGCGCATACCTTTTACGTTATATGGACGGTGAAAGATCAAAGAATGCGAAAAACCACAATCATCTTCTTTAAGGTGGTAATTATGTCTTGTATACGTCGTCGTCGTCGTCGTCGTCGTCATCATCATCATCATCGACGTCATCGTCGTCATCGTTATTCGTCGTCATCGCTATCGTCGTTTTATTAGTTTTAGTGATCATCTTAGGTATTCGCGTATGCTTTCAACTTTCAAGCTGCGCTGTTAAAGTATATGAGGTGTTACTTAGCCGTTGCTGGTTTTGTTGACGGTGACGCAACTTCAGAACCACCAGGAAGACAGATTCTTACTCATAAATGCCCGCAATGTTGATTAAGCATTGAGAACACCATTCTTTTACATATTTTGCTTATTTTCCTCATTTTTCTACTTGTGATAGTCATTTGTAGTTAATAGGATTGTGAGGTTTTCTGTTTACACTATACCGTTGGTTTCTTTTTTTGTTGTTGTACTCCCCAACAAACGATGGAGGTATAATCATTTTCTCATTTTGTTTGCAACAATCAGAAGGCAGCTTTAAGGAAACTATTAAGTTTATGTACCCTTGATCAGCATAGCACGTCTGTCTGTCTGTCCGTCTGTGTGTCTCCCGTAAACATGATCTCGGCCGGGAACATTAAGATATCGGATTCAAATTTGGCAACAACATTAAAAACTCTTCCAAGCATGTTGACACAGAAACGAAACGAAATCGGCCAAGAGATACGCCAACAGTGCAACGCCATAAAAAGAAGCACGTGTTTTCCAAAATAGTGCATCAGTATCGAAATTTAGCATTTTGCGAATAATTTTTTTTTTTTTTTGTGCCGTGATGGACTTAAAATATTCGGTCACACCTGAATATAATTTCTTTAGTTGTTTTTTTCTGCTTTTAGTGTTTGTTGAAATATACTACGGTAAGTAGCTGCGGTAAAGATAAAGTTGTGCTTACTTCTTACGTTAAAATTTGTTGATTCAAGAATAAAAAGCATTTTTTTTTCTTGTATTTTTTTGAAATAATGTTAAAGAAGAGGAAATTAGTAAGAAATTTCGGCATATTTAGCATTTATTGTTCCTCTCAAACTCCCCAAAAAAGTTGCGAAACATATTGTTAAGAAAATTACATATCTGTGAGAAAATCAGTTTGCACGAAAACTATCTAATGCCGTAGAAATCGAAATTTTACTAAAATGTGAATGTGAAAGAGCATAAAAGGAAATAAAATTTTTTTCAAAATAAAATTCGAATATATTTTCTTATATAATTTAAATGAATTGTGTTGAATCAAATGAAGTTTGTTAAGCCATTTTTTACGGTAACCTTTTAAGGTTTTTCTGATAAGGCTGGTATATCGCTATAGAATCTTAGACGAAAACTAGAATCAAGTTGTCTTCCAAGGGGGTTTTTGAAAGAGAGAGAGAGAGAGAGGGAGAGCGAAAGAGAAAATTCTATAGAAAGGGAAACTAGCAAAATAAAATTCCGCTACATACATCAAAGCTCTCAATTTCTATCGTATCATTGATAATCTTTGTGATCTGGCATTATACCGAGGGAAGAAAAGTTTTTATTCTTGTTTCTTATTATTTAATTGTCTCTCTCTCTCTCTCTCTCCCTCCCTCTCCCCCTTTCCCTCTCTCTCTCTCTGTCTCTCTCTGGCCGGTTTACTTTCATTGCATGGTTTAATCTGCTGGTAACTTGGCGACAGCAGAAAAGGTGAAACCAATGGTCGAAACAAGTTAAAGCAACTCATTATGGTAGATACACAACAACAACAAAAAACCCTTATATCACCAAACGATTATATATGGCCCTTGTTAGATCAATTCTTGAATATGCTACGGTGTTTTGGTCACCTGGCTGAGTATGATCGATATCGATGAAATTGAATCGGTACAAAGAAACTTCTTACTATTTTCGCTTCGAGGGTTGGTTTGGGATTCTCAACTGATATTACCTCCCCTACGTCAAGAGGCTTCAGCTTATTGACCTTCCCAACTTAGAAAAAAAAACGGGAAATGTTAGGGGTAGCGTTTATATCAAAACTGATTAAAGGATGTATTTGCGCTCTTTTCCTTCTTCAGAGCATCTCGTTGAATGTTCGAGATAGATTCACGAGGCATCACGATGCGCTATACTTACCTCAGTGCGGTACTAATTACCAGCTTTTTAATCCTTTTCGGATACTTTGCAAATTGTTTAATAAAAATGCTCAATTGATTGATCCGGCGTTCGATTCGATTAATAGTCTAGAAAGGGCGGTCCTTCAGACAACCTTATAATCCTCTCCCTATAAAGTACTTTATTTACATTCACTCCTGCATTTGTGATTTTTAATTTTTCTCTAATAGCATACTTATTACTAAGTTTATTTAATCCTACTGTTATGAAGTTGTTACTTAAGAAATATTCTTTCAATTACACTTTTTGATTCTTCTTGTTATGCATTAAGTTTTTGAATTGATTACAGCAAACAATCTGAAATAAAATAAAATAAAATAATAAATAAAATAAAAATAAAACATTACCTTTGTAAATTCTCAGCTATTTTGAATCGCGATCTTTTCGAATACATTATGATAACGTATCCAGTTATTCAGTTTTCATTGCCCATTCTTTGCCAATCTTTACAAGAATCAATGTGGAACATAAATTGACACAATAATGCAAATCTCTGTCTTCAGATTTTTTTTTATCCACACAAGCTCTCTTCCTTAATTTAAATTTTATTTTTAATATTAATAAAATCTTCAGAAGTATAATACAGACGATGTGTTAATAGTTGTGTAATGTAGCTCGTGCTAATATCATGTAATCATAAATGTTTACAGTCTGCCACAAAAGTTAATTGAAAACTTAAGCAAGGGCGAGGAAAAAGGGAGACAAAAAAAAAATAATTATAAAGAAACATATATAGAAAAATACAATAATGATGTGACATGAACAACGCGTACAAACGCCTTCTTGTAGACATTAACCAGAAGAAGAACAAGAAGAAAAAAAAAAAAAGAAAAGAAAAATGAGAAATTAAATGAAATGAATTACTGAACGGATAAGATACTCACAGTACACACCCAAAAATTTGATAGAGCCTGTTTAATACCCCTTGTCGTGGTGTTTCTTGGAAAAGATTGACAAATTGTTTTAGAGTATAAAAGTCAGTCGTACGGAAAAATTCATTACTTTCATCATTGTGGTAGAGAATATGAAAAATGAAAAAATGGGAGCAACCCGGTAAAGTCACACTAACTAACCACCTTGACATTACTAAGAACAGTTCAGCTAGACAAGTCACCAAATCACACTATACTTGTATGAGTTTTAACAACTGAATGATCAACCAGCCAACAACGTTGACATATGTCTTCGTGTGTAACCAATATACAGTTGTAGTATTCTTTCCAAAAGTGAGAGTAAAAAATGGTCTTTTTCTTTTGTACGCAAAATCTAGTACTTTTGGCATCACAAACCAACATCTTTGCTGCCCATTTTCATGAAAAATACTTAAACATGTCGTGCTCTACCGCCCCTCCATATCTATATAAACATTTACTAGTTCAACTATCATTCATTTGTTTTTTTTTTTAAAGGATTTTTGGAAAAAGGTTATACACCACACCCCCCTACCCTGGTAAGTAAAAAATACAAGAAAATTGTACAAGTGTGTTGTTTCCGCTTCCGTTCATGTTAAACCATTACGACGAAATTTTTATGTTAATGTTTCTTTTCTCTCCTGTATCTGACAGACGACGTGTTGTGTTAAGTCTTTGCTTATGTTCCGGCCGTTGAATGTACAAGTGCGCGTTACCAATTTAATTATTTGCTGTTGAGTGATTTTATCGTTTTAACTTCTAATTTCAACATTAGCAAAATTAATGAACTTGAAATCTAAAATATTCACTATCGCGTACACCATAAACTCTATCTCTTTCATTTACTCATTAATTGAAGGTGAAATTCAAAAACGTGATTTATTTGATAATCTTATTCATTACACGGTTATTAATTCGATTATTTCAACATGTTGTCGCTATGCCTATGAAGTCTTGTTGGAAAGAAAGAAAAAAAAAATGTTTTTTTTTCTTCTCATTTTTCATTTCTTCTTTGACCATCCTTTGATTATAAATGAGAATGAATACTCTCTTTGCTAGCTCCTCTGGGTTTTCAAGTAAAGTTGCATTTTTAACTCGATACGCATGTTGTTGTTAGTTTTCTTGCAAATTTTAGATGTAACGCTTTTTAATTAATTTGATTAATTTTCTTGGGGTTATTTGTTTGACAAGGAAACTGTCTTTAATTAACATTTAGTTGACTACTAACTCTAAACAAGTTCTTCACAGTTACTTCTAACATGTTTAGGCTCATTGTGTTAAGATAATAAACAAAAAAGAAATACAAATAGAAAAAAGTTTTTTTATATCTAATAAGAAAGAAGAAAATGAAGAATGAAGAAAATTATGAAAAAGAATAAAAACATTAGTGTTTACAAAAGATAACTTAAATCTAAGTAAGTAACAGCACCAAGATAAAAAGAAAATACGTAGAATTATAACTATAAAATAATATGCAAAAATATTAAAAACATTTTTTAGATAAAACAATTTATTATATTATAATACTAGTTTGGGGAAAAAGAAATCCATCCAATCTTATATGAACTTCAGGACTTTATTTAACATTTCGAATTGGTAAATAATGGATTTCTTTTTCCCCAAACTAATATTATTATTTTTTATATAAAACAAATATTTAGGAAAAATTTGTATAAATGTTTTTTCATGTAAACATGTGTGTAAAAACGACAAAAATGAAACAAACATATTAGCTAAAGTTATAGTTTTCGTAAGATTAATTTAAAATACAACACAAGTATGCCCTGGACAATACCTTACTACCTTTGAGTAAACCCGACATTATCCGAATTAATCACGAGAGTCGTTAGTTACATTAAACATTTTCTTACCACTCAATTAAGTGAGAGGAAGGTCGGGAAATTAAAATTTAAATTAATTCGATTTTGCCGAATTTGAAAAATTCAAATATCTTGATAGATTCTATCGATCGCTTCGCCATATCTCCATATACGTATAGTTTACAGACTGAGACTTTCGTAAAAACCTTTGTATACATAACACAAATTTCTAAAAGATTCGAAATTGTAAATTAGATTTTTTGATAAAGCTCTCTCTTACCAAAATACTAACTTTAGCAATACCTGTATGGTTTTCAATCAGCTGTCTATTATCATTATTTGTAGTGAAATTTTCCTCTCAGAGGATCTATCTCGTTTATTTATGAAGGATCAAAATATCGCAATCATGGGGAACAACCTTTTTAAACATTTTAAAAAGTCGATATATCAAATTATTAATACTCTTTAATTCAGTAAATTTGAATATCGGTATAGGCACGGCCTGTGATCGATTTATCCCATTTTCTATACCAACCTGAGTGCAAGAATTTCCAACGTTTCTACCAAATTGGAAGCCCACAGGATAATATTTACCATAGACATTTTACAGACGGACAGACTCTCTAGACGTACAGATGGATAGACGGACATGCTTAAATCGATTCTACATTTCACGCTGGTCAAGAATATTTCTCCAAAAGGAGACCCCTCTACAAACAAAATGCCACTATCTTCGGTGGTGGGTATACAAAAACCGACGGCAACGTCGTACAAAATTGTACGACAAAAATCAAGTACACCAGGAAAGCAGAATCGATTAGCAAGTAAGATTCTCGTGTATATTTGTTTTTGCTTTCAACAAAAATATGTTTCTTTATATTTGCGTGTTTGTTTACAATTCACGAAAATATTTTCAAATTTAGGACACACATCCTATGAGTTTTTATTATTATGCCAAAGAATTTATATTATTGTACAAAGATCTTTAAGCTTTAAAGAAAAGCACTCGTATATTAATACGTGTTTGTAAATAAATGTGTAAAGACAAGGAATTGTTGAAACGATTATGATTTAGTAATACTTTCGTTGTAAGCAAAAGCAGTTGATCATCGCAGTCATGCCTACGAACGACCGCTTTCATATCTTTCCATCATTTTGCCGACGGAATATGCATGTTTAAAGTGATTGTATTCAAATGCAACATCAAGTCATAAGTTATTCTATTAGAATAATTTGAATAAACAAATGGATATTTTCTTGAGTATACACTATAAAAGACCTTCTCTTTTTCATATTTCTTGTCGAATTTGGCGTCTTAAA